>SKCR01042204.1:0-65137 GCA_019454045.1 Zanthoxylum bungeanum
AATGTGAGAAGGAAAAGAGAGAGTGAATAGTGAATTCAAGACTTGGTTTGTGTGTGTGTGTTAAAGCATCCAATTAATAAAGCCAACTACCTCCATCAAAGTTAAGACATTTGATGTAAGTCAAGTGGTCCCACCAATTTTTAAATTCAAAATTTAAGTTGGTTTCTCAAACACACAACTAAGTCACGGGGCAATTTAATCGGGTTCATTTAATTTCGAATTAAACGAATTTGTCGTCGCGCCATAATTAAATCCAATTAATTAAATAATTATGCCCTACAAAATTATTACGATAGTGGCTTTCGAATTAATTCCAAATTAATTCGTTCGCACGAATTAAAATCCAATTTTAATTTCGTATTGAAATCCGATTTCAATTAATATATCCGATATATTATTTTAGCCCCAAATAAATAAATTAAATAGAAAAATCCAATTTAATTATTAATTTATTTTATCGATTAATTGTAAATTAATCTCGTTCTCTATTCTATACAAATTTAATCCCAGATTAATTATTGCCGCAATTAATCCCAGATTAATTTTCTCTCTTATAATTAATCGCAAATTAATTCTATCTGAGTCAAATGTCATTGGTGAATCTTTGGGAAGCGACCTAAGAGATTCCTGGATATGTTGGCAGTAAATACGATTATCGGACTATCCAAACACTTGCGTACCTCGTACCACGTTCTCACCGATTTACAAGACATGGTTGGCTTCTAGCAAAGTACCGTGTCTACCAATTCTCCAGAAATATTCACCGAGGAATTTAATCTGTATCAGGCGTAGTAATACTATGTAATGCATAATACGATCCAGTATCAGATGTCACATGCTAGGCCTAGGGCTGGCTCTGTGTTGCCCCGTACGAAGCATATATCGGATCCCGAGTAACTACTCTCTGTAATCGGAAAGTCATGACCTAGTCATACTTTCTCGATAGCTGTAGCTTTTAAGAGTACTAGTTCCGTATCCTGTGTGACCATCATCTCCATTTGACTGAAGTGATACTCTCATCTTGACATCACATCCAATACACTACGATTCTCAGTAAACCCAATACAGGCGTACACAGAACCTGTTAAAGCTCCCAACGAACAATACCAAAGTAATTGATTGTCGCAAGTAATAGCGACGTAAGTCTCAGGTTAAGGATCACATACACCTACCCTGATTCGGATTCCCATAGACACATAGTCATACTACCAATGGGATTCCGAGTGGGTCTATCCAGAGCGAACTGTTCCCGGTCCAACGGCTAACATAATATCTTATTACACTTGCATAAATATCCAATACCTAAATATATGAGAACTATGCCGTTAAGCTTCCATAATGGGCACAAGTGTAATACTAGTCTATTCCGCATTATCAATGTCCAGTCTCGATAATACTTGACTAGGGATATTTAATGATTAAACTGTTCGTGGATTAATACTGTCTCATATCTTATTAATCCGATTTAACCATATGGACTTTTATCATTAATATATATCCAAGTAATCCAATTACAATAATGATAAAATAGAATTTTCTTTTGTCACATAGTTAATTTGTACAAAAACACAATGTTCTTTATAAATAGTGATGCTATGGGTCATAATTGTCCAACAATCTCCCACTTGGCCTATAGCCAATCACTCCGATGTCTAACACCTGGACTATGTACATGTCGTTCAAACTTTTACTGAGATATAGTTTTCATCATCGGATCTGCAATGTTATCATCTGATGCGATCTTCTCGATCTTCACATCGCCACGATGTATGATCTCACGAATCAGATGAAATTGTCAAAGTACATGCTTGGATCGTTGATGAGACCGTGGTTCCTTAGCCTGTGCGATAGCCCCATTATTGTCACAATACAAAGGTATGGGCTCTGCTGCTAACGAAACTACTCCTAATCCAATTAGGAATTTACGGATCTAAGCTGCTTCTTTTGCTGCCTCAGTTGCAGCAATATATTCCACTTCTTTTGTTGAATCAGCAACAGTCTCTTGCTTGGAAGATTTCCAGCTCACTGTTCCGTTGTTCAAACAAAATATGTACCCTGATTGTGACTTACAGTCGTCTTTGTCGGTTTGGAATCTTACATCGGCAAACCCAGTCACCTCAAGTTTTCCTTCCTAATAGACTAAGAAAGCATATTTAGTTCGTCTAAGATACTTAAGGATGTTCTTTTCAACAATCCAGTGACCATCACCTGAATCGGCCTAATAGCGACTGCACATGCTCAAAGCATATGAGACATCAGGTCGCGTACATATCATGATATACATGATCGATCTGACTGCTAAGCATACAAGATCCGAATTATTGCATCTCTCTCATCTTGAGTTTTAGGACATATATCCTTCGATAGAGAGACACCATGTGACACCGAAAGCAGCCCATTCTTGGACTAATCCATGTTGAATCTCTTCAACACTTTGTCAATGTACGAGCTCTGGGATATTGCCAATAGTTTTCTAGATCTTTCCCGGTAGATCCTTATTCCTAGAATAAAGGCTGCCTCTCCCAGGTCTTCATGGAGAATTTTAATGAAAGCCAAACTTTCACCGATTGTAGCATGGGAATGTCATTGCCAAGAAGCAATACATCATCAACGTTTAGGACAATGAATGTTAGTGCCCTCCCACTAACCTTCTTATATACACAAGAATCATCTTCGATTTGAATGAAACCATATTCTTTTATGATCTCATTAAAACGTTGGTTCCAAGAATGTGATGCTTGCTTTAATCCATAAATGGATCGGTTTAACTTGCAAACCTTGTTTGCATGTTTTGCTATGACAAAACCATCAGGTTGTTGCATCTAAACATCCTCCAAAAGGTTTCCATTAAGGAAAGCGGTTTCGACATCCATCTGCCATATTTCATAATCGAAATATGCAGAAATAGCAAGCATTATCCGAATGGATTTAATCATGGCAATGAGTGAAAAGGTTTCGTCGTAATCGACACTATGTCGTTGACGATACCCTTTAGATACAAGCCTAGCTTTGTACGTTTGTATGTTGCCTTCCATGTTTGTCTTCCTTTTGAAGACCCATTTACAACCAATAGGCTTAATGACTTCTGGTACATCAACCAGTGTCCAAACTTGGTTGGTATACATGGAATCCATTTCAAACTTCATGACTTCTTGCAATAAAGCGGAGTCGATACCTTGTATTGCTTCCTCATACGTAGCTGGTTCATCTTCCTCAATAAGATTAATGTCTACATGAGGTGAGATCAGAAACCCATACCTCTTAGGTTGTTTTCCGACTCTCTCCAACTTACACGGTTCTTGTGTATTAGAAGATTGTGGAACAGTCTCATCCCTGATGGACTGTTGGTGTTCCGTGATGGGGTCGGTGCCAGGAATAGTATCACTCCGATATTCATCAAGTTCTACTTTCCTCCCACTTACCACTACATTCATGAATTTCTTTTCGAGGAAAACTGCATGAAGAGCAACAAATATTTTGTTCTCTTGTGGGTTGTAGAAATAATATCATTTCGTTTCCTTAGGATAACCTACAAATAGGCACTTATCGGATTTGGGTTCTAGTTTGGTATTATCCAAATGTTTAACATATGCCCAGCATCCCCAAACTTCATGAATGAGAAACCCGGTTTTTTTCCTGTCCATATTTCATATGGAGTCTGTTCAACAGACTTTGACGGAACCTTATTCAAAATAAGTATTCCACTGTTTAATGCGTATCCCCAGAAGGAAATTGGTAACTATGTGCGACTCATCATTGACCTTACCATGTCCAACAAAGTTTGGTTTCTCTGTTCGGACACACCATTCAATTGAGGTATTCCGGGAGGAGTCCACTGTGAAAGAATACCATATTCTTTCAAGTAATCTTGAAACTCATTGCTTAAGTATTCTCCACCACGGTCTGACCGCAATGTTTTAATACTTTTACCAGTCTATTTTTCTACTTCGTGTCGAAACTCTTTGAATTTCTCAAAAGTTTCCGACTTGTGTTTTATAAGATACACATAACCATAACATGATGTATCATCCATAAAGGTTACGAAGTATTCATATCCACCTCTAGCCTGGCTAGACATGGGCCCATATACGTCACTATGAACGAGGGCTAACAGCTCGGTGGCACGTACACATTTACCATTAAAAGGTGTTTTAGGCATTTTTCCTAACAAACAAGATTCGCAGACATCATATGAATTAGGATCAAATCCGTCCAAGTATCAATTCTTCGAAAGTGTGGATATACGAGTTTTGTTTATGTGTTCCAGACGACAATACCACAAATAAGTCTCATCTGTTTTACTCAATTTGAGTTTTTTGTTTGTCATGTTATATGTTTGAGATTCGTTTATATTCAAAATATAAAGACAATTATTCACATCTGCTGTACATATCTCAATATCATCTTTATAAACAAAACACCCAGTGTTCCTGAATATAAAGGTATACCCGCATCGGGTTAAACTAGATACAAAGATAATATTCCTAGTCAAACTAGGTACAAAATAACAGTCCCCTAATGTAAGTACATGCCCTGATGGCAGGTTCAAAACATAGGTGCCAACGGCCAAAACATTGACTTTTGTCCCATTTCCGACTCGTAGGTCGATCTCCCCTGAAGCCAGTCTCCTGCTATTCTGCAGATCCTGCACATCAGTACATATGTGAGTACCACATCCAGTATCAAAAATCCAATTTTTAAAACTAGTAGTGGACATATTTATTTCAATAACAAACATACCTGAAGCCGGAGCCTTGCCCGCCTTCATTTCCTTCAAATCTGCCTTGTACTTACAGTAGTCACGCTTCCAGTGACCCTGTTTGCCACAGTGTAGGCAGACATCTTGGGATATGTCTTTTGTCTTCCCAAAAGACTGTGAAGATTGAGCCTTGCCCTTTTTTTTTTCTTTTTCTTAACACTCTCAAAAGCCTTCGGCCAAGCCTTGGCCTTCTTGGATGTTGAAGTAAGATGCGCCTCGCGCTTCTTGCCATTCAGAAGCTCTGGCTCTGCCTCTTTCAGCATTGCCATTAACTCTCCAAGAGTTTTCTCTTGGTTCATCATATTATAGTTCATGATGAACCCGCCCCAGCAGTCGGGCAGAGACTGTAAGATCAAATTTATGGAAGTCTCGGCCTTGAAGGTAATGCCCAGCTGACCCAGCTGTTTGATGTCAGCAATCATCTGCGACACGTAGTGTTCGACAGATATACCCTCTGACATACGAGAGCGAAAGAGCTTCTTCTGTAAATCATACTTCTGAGATCTAAGATTAGATATATGAAGATCCTTCAACTTCAACATCATCGCATAAGGATACAATCCCTTGTTCTGACGACTAAATTGAGGAGTCATTGCAGCAAGCATAACAGATTGAACAGTAAAGTTATCATCACGATGAGTTTTCCAAAGCGCATGCTCTAATGGCTGCTCAAGTCTGGGCTCAGGCCCGAGAGGTCTCTCTATTACATAGAGTAACTTCTCAGCTCCCAGGAATATCTTGAGGTTCATTTCCCAGTCTGGAAAATTTACGCCGTTAAAGACATTCTCTCCCATGATTATGTCCCTAACGCTTATCTTTCCAGCCATTTTGATTTCTATTGTCTAACTATCCAATCAAGTGTTTCAGGTACACTCAAATGCAATGGTTACTATAGTCCAACTATATAACCAACTACAAATGGAGTAGTATTGAGTACAGTCTAACTGTTCAAAGAAAACAACAAATAAATAATATTAGTCCAACTAATACATATAATAACGAGAAATAATAGAGCGCGTATATTAGCGAGTATTAAACGAAATTGAAAATTTAATACTAGCCTCCCACTATTTTTCAGCGAGCCTCTAACCCTCCGATGAGTACTCGGGAAACCTAGTTTCCTAGTGGGTTAGGATCCTGTTAAATAATACACAACCTTGACTTTGGCCAACAAGCTGTATAAAATTTAACTAGGTAGATCTCTTAGATCAATTGGATCCCATCCAATTCCTAGATCCGGTAGGTGGACATCCAAGTCCGAAACATATATCCAATATATTTCCTAACCTGTTTCCTCTGAATAAACTAAGCATTGACTTTGGCTCAACAAGCTTAATGATTCCAGTTAAGCGCGACCCATTGACAGTGGGAAAGCTTCGTAATCCACGTCGATGAACAAGAGTGACCTTGACTTTGGCCAACAAGTCACAACTACCCAAGACATGCGATATTAACAAAGCTTTCATGGTTCAAACACATCCGTGATAGACAATGATCTTGACTTTGGCCAACAAATCAAAACCAATCTTGGATCTTGAGAGAGAACCACTCAATAGAATGAAACTTTTAATATTAAATGCGAGGGCGTATTCGTAAATTGGCAACCAATTTATTATCTTTGATTAGGTCTCATCATACACCTTTAAACATGCATTCTAAAAACATAATAAGACGCGATAAATATAATAATGATATGTGGATGGATATATACAATTTGTTCATAGAATAAATCTCTCTTTTTTCTTTTCCTCTCTCCCGCTAGCACTTTACATTCTTCAAAGTACCCAATTACATAACACTATAAGAAACCTCATTTACAATTGGTGAGAAGAAAAATAAAATGAGAATAAGAGGTGATAGGCTGGACGCGCAGGTCCAATTTCAAATAAATACCATATTTACAACAATTTCTAAAATTGCCATCACCTATCTAATATCCATCTGATATACATTATTAAAACAAATACATCCAAGCATTCACACATAACATGTTGTCAATCAATCTAATCCAATTAATTAATTCTTCAATTAATGACCATCCAATGTTCATACAACAATTTGATTTGCGCGAGTCCAACTTGTTAAAGAATAAATACTCAAAGTAAGTATTCTTGAATTATATCGAACTACAATATTAAATCCAATTTTAATTGTATTCAATACTAATTCAAGTTTAATTCCAAATTAAACAATTACACTTATTTTATTATTAATGCCTTTATAGAATTGGATTCTAAATCCAATCCAAATGGTCTCAAAAGCCCATTTAGCATCCAATGTCATTTCTATTAGGTCCAATGAGCCTTAATTAATTCTTTAGGCATGGACTTTTGGCCATTATGGATCAAACCCATAATGCCTTGGCCCATTTAGGAATCACCCTATGTCATAAATTAATTTTGGCCCATTAGGCCCAATTAGAATATTAAAGGCATAAAAGTCATATTTTGGACTTTATGGAAATGGTTTAGGCCCAATTGGATCCAACCCATTGTCCAAAACCAAACTTGGCCCAACCAAGCTCATTAATCCAAATATAACCAAATTAGCCCAATTAGTATTTTAGGGACTACTTTCATTAATACAATATTCTAAATATTACATTAATCCATTTTAAGTGTAATTAACATAACTAATTAATTAAACTAACATTTCCAAAATATTAATTAATCTAATTAATAAAGCTTATCATTCAAATTCATGTCCAACACAAATTGAAGCAAAATCAAGTCTCCAACAACATGCTCATTCACGGCAATTGACAAGAAATTAATATCAAATTCGATTCTAATCCAATTAAACCAACATTTAATATTTATTTCATGCCATTAACACATCCAAATGTAAAATTTTAAAATTCACCATGAGTTAAACTAGGGCATAGTTTCGGCCAACATAAGGATTTAGGGAAATTTGATCCAATCAATTTTTCAAAAAATCCAACAGTGCACAACTTTAAGTTATCATAATCTAACATCAACCAACAACTCAATTTTGAATTTTCATGCTCCAAGTAAAAATTCCCAATTAAAGTTTATAAACCATAGATTTCAAAATCATATTTAGAAGGCTCTAGATACCATTGTTAGTCTCTAAGACATGCCACAAGATCCTAAACATGATTCTATGTGTGAAAATCAAGTAAAAGTGGCGGAAACACTTACATTGATTAAGGGAGAAATTTCAAAAATTTCCACTTTGATGAAGCTCCAAGCTTGTTGTTTGTGTTGTTAGAGCCTTGGGTGAGTTTCCCTAACACCTCAAATGACTCCCTAAGTTCTAGCTTTGAGAAATTTTTGAAACAAAAATTTCACCAAGATAGGGAGAAGCAATCGGCAATGTGAGAAGGAAAATAGAATCAAGTGTGTGTGTGTTAAAGAATCCAATTAATAAAGCCACTTTTATCAAAGTTAAGACATTGATGTAAGTCAAGTGGTCCCACCACTTTTTAAATTCAAAATTTAAGTTGGCTTCTCAAACACACAACTAAGTCACTGGCAATTTAATCGGGTTCGTTTAATTCCGAATTAAACGAATTTATCGTCGCGCCATAATTAAATCCAATTTAATTAAATAATTATGCCCCACAAAATTATTACGATAGTCGCTTTCGAATTAATTCCAAATTAATTCGTTCGCCCGAATTAAAATCCAATTTTAATTTCGTATTGAAATCCGATTTCAATTAATATATCCGATATATTTTTTTAGCCCCAAATAAATAAATTAAATAGAAAAATCTAATTTAACTATTAAATTTATTTTATCGATTAATTCTAAATTAATCGCGTTCTCTCTTCTATATGAATTTAATCCCAGATTAATTCTTACCGCAATTAATCCCAGATTAATTTTCTCTCTCATAATTAATCCTAGATTAATTCTATCTGAGTCAAATGTCATTGGTGAATCTTTGGGAAGCGACCCAATAGATTCCTGGATATGTTGGCAGTAAATACGGTTATCGACTATCCGAATACGTGCGTACCCCATACCACGTTCTCACAGATTTGCAAGACAATGTTGGCTTTAAGCAAAGCACCGTGCTTACCCAATTCTCTAGAAATATTCGCCGAGGAATATAATCTGTATCAGGCTTAGTAATACTATGTAATGCATAATACGATCCAGTATTGGATGTCACATGTTAGGCCTATGGCTGGCTCTGTGTCTGTCCCGTATGAAGCATATATCGGATCCCGAGTAACTAGCCTCTGTAATCGGAAAGTCATGACATAGTCATACTTTCTCGATAGCTGCATCTTTAAGAGTACTAGTTTCGTATCCTATGTGACCATCATCTCCATATGACTGAAGTGATACTCTCATATTGACATCACATCCAATACACTACGATTCTCAGTAAACCCAATACAGGCGTACACAGAACCTGTTAAAGCTCCAGCGACCAATACCAAAGTAAACTGATTGTCGCAAGTAATAGCGACGTAAGTCCCAAGTTAAAGATCACATACAACTACCCTGATTCGGATTCCCATAGACACATAGTCATACTACCAATGGGATTCCGAGTGGGTCTATCCAGAGCGAACTGTTCCCGGTCCAACGGCTAACAGAATCTCTTATTACACTTGCATAAGTATCCAATACCTAAATATATGAGAACTATGACATTAAGCTTCCATAACGCGCACAAGTGTAATATTAATATATTCCGCATTATCAATGTCCAGTCTCGATAATACTTCGACTAAGGATATTTAATGATTAAACTGTTCGTGGAATAATACTATCTCATATCTTATTAATCCGATTTAACCATATGGACCTTTATCATTAATATATATCCAAGTAATTCAATTACAATAATGATAAAATAGTAATTTCCTTTTGTCACATAGTTAATTTGTACAAAAACACAACGTTCTTTACAAATAGTGATGATATGGGTCATAATTATCCAACACTCATGACACCCTAGTGACTGCAAAAGTGTATCTGGTTCCAAGAGCTCGTCCTTGAGAAATCCCACAAAACAGATCTAGGTGGTGGGGGAGTGAGTATTTTGGAATAGTTAGTGAGTGGGTAAAATCAAAATAAATTTAATAAAATCAATAAATCATTCAATAATAACATATATATATATATATATATATATCATATCATGTCATATTAAAACTACTTAAAACTTTTTAATAAAATCTGACAACTTCTCTATGTGTTTGAAAATATTTATATGAAATTTCCTTCAGAATTTTTGAAAATCATTTACCTGAAAAATAGACTGAAAATTTTTGAAATCAAATTTATAGAAATTCTGAAAACTCATAAAATGGAAAATTAATCTATTTTTTAGTCCAGGTATCAGTCATCCGAATAGAAATAGATTTCAGATTCCATATACATAACTCCGGAATCAAAACTCTAGATTCAAAATTCCATATCCCTTGTCCCTCTATAACAGAACTACATTCTCCTTATCCTTCTATAACAAAATATCATACAGGAATCAGAATAACAAATCAAATTAAATCATACTTTCTAAATTTTAAATCAAACTCATTGTAGCAACATCCTGCTTTCACTTAATCAAAATGATAACCAAGATAAAAAAGATTATAAAATAAATATTTCATGTATTCCAATAACATGTTCAAACTATTTCTTAAATTGCATAAAATTGAAGTCTTTAACTTTATATAAATAAAATATATATATATATATATATATATATAATATATATATATATGTATATGTATATGTTTATGTATACGTAAATATTTAAAAACGTGTATAGAATTATAAAAATAAATTTTATCATTTGAAACTAAAATATAGAAATGCCCACCCATAGATTTAGCTTTATCTAACCCAATTCACTTATAACACTAGAAAAAAAAAAAAAAAGAATTCAAAACATCTCTTGAATAAATAATTATGTTGTGTATGAATGATGAACCCCGATAGAAAATTAGAATATATAGGATTCTCATTGATTTTACGGAAGTCGATTTGAAATTATTCAAGTTGAAATATCGTAAATTTGATTCCCGTTTATTCTATGCATTACTACACTGCCTAGTCTTAACTTGGAAATTTTACTGTGCTTTACTTGAAATAGAGCCGGGGCTGAAATTTTGATAGAATTAACTCTTGTGTGTAGGGATGGTAACAGGCCGGGTTCGTGCCGGGCTTTGATAAGCCCAACCCGAGCCCGGCAAAAAAAAATTAGTCCCGGGCCCGGGAAAAGCTCTGCCCATGCCCTATTTTTTATTATAAAAAAATTATAAAAATAAAAAATTTATTATATAACTATATATATTTTATAAATAAAAATATTTAATTATTTATTTTAAGCCCAGGTTGGGCCGGGCCCGGATTTTGTGGCCCTGCCCGGGTTTTTTTCACCCCGGGTTGGGCCCGGGCTTTTTTTGCCATGTATACTTGTGTGTCTATTTTCTGTGACTTTTACGGATCACGATTTCGACTCTCATAACTCATATTATAAGTGAATCTATACTCACTACATAGAAAACGATCAATGATAAGTGTGATTTATACCTACTTATTCATACATTTTTAGCTTATTATTTTGTTAGGTTTCGTGCCATTTTACATGTTTTGTAGTTTATTTTGTTTTTTTATTGATATGAAGCATTAGAGCATGGATCTTGGGACAAATGGATGTGTTTTGGAAGCTTAAAAATACAAAGAAAGCAAGTGGGGAACAAAAATATTCAAAAACCACACATCCTGGCAGAGCAATTGGCGTCGGAATGCCACTAGCTATGAAGAACACACATGTTTACTCAAGCATGTTGCGTCGCAATGCCAGATTTGGTGTCTGACGCCCCAGACGATTTTCAGACTAGGAAATCCATTTTCTACACTCACAAAGACTCCTCAAACTTCCCTATAAATACATAGTGCATCCAAAACCCTAGGGAATAGACAATTAGATACAAAAGAGAGTTCAAAATACATAATTTAGAGGGATCCAAGGAGAAAATTGAAGAGCGACAAGAAGAGACGAATGCGGTGATGTCCGAAAATGAAGGGATTTGATTCGAGTTTTATCTTCTAGTATCTTTCTTCAAACTCTTATGATGTTCAATATATTATTAACTCTGTTTTCATTATTCTTTTATTTACTCATGAACTAATTTTCTTAATATATAGGATGACGTAGCCTATACTTGAACCTATGTGTTTGATTACCAATTAATTATTATGAAGTTTTAATTAAGTTTATTTATATTTTTTGTGTTTAATGCTTCTGATTTGCTGGCCACAAATTAGATGATTCCATATTTAGAATCTATCACCGGGAGATGGGATTTTAAATAGGACTTAGAAAATATAAACTAGGAATTTTATAGAGTTCGGGAGGCCTATAATTCCTTTGAAGTCGTTAACAAAGAATCACATAGCGTAATGAGTTGTTAATTATTTGATATTTATATGGATATCGAAGTCGGTAATTAATAATATTGTAATTAATAATATTTTCACTCGGCACTTGGGAGAATGAGTTATAATAATTTATGATTCTTGACTTATAAACTAGTGAATTGAGTAATAATTAATTGTCATAACAAATATATAGGAGATAGTTAGGTGAAATCAGACTTTAAAATTCCTCTCATCATAGTCTTTCTTAATTAAACTTTTTGACTTCTCGCTTTTTTAAATTGATCTTAATTTAGTTTATTTTAAATTGATTTTTAAATAAAGTTAAATTTATTAATTATAGTACTTAGTGTGAATTTAATTTCAATCTTTGTGGGTTCGACACTCTTTATTTATCATTTACTAAAACTTGACACCGTATACTTGCTGTACAATAATCTCACAATAACCAATATGGGTTAGGATTAGAATTAAGGTTTCAATTCCCACTTAAGCACAACCAACATTCAAACACATCAACACCTGCCAAAAGGAAAATAATACCGCCAATATCAAGATCCTTGAAGTACAAATCACAAATAAAGATTAACCGTAATATAAAACTGTCTAGATGAAGTTCTACAAATAGGGTAGAAATTTTCAAATTTTACTGGGAATTCACACTTGCTTAGAAAAATCTGATTTTCTTACTATGTTATTTTTTATTGTGTCCAGTTTCCATAGAATGTTACGGTTTATTAATGTGAGCTTTAGAACTCATCTTGTAAGTAAAATATCACACCTTATACAGACTAGTCTTCTATTCAGATTTAGAGTATTATTTAGCTCCTAAAGCTGGTAAGGCTAAATTCAATGCTCCACAACCACTCCTCATTATTTCACCATCAATCCACCATGTAAATACATGACCCTAAAATAAAAATTCTGAAATTAGATAGATTAAGATAACTTATCTAAATTACCGTTTCAAGATTCTTCAAAGCTACCGTCTTTGCTACTTATTCTTCCGTCTTCCTATTTTTCTTCTCAAATTTGCTTTAAGAATGTTGGAATTTCCACCCCTTTTCTTTCTCCTTTCTTCTTGTTTCTGCGTACGTGAGGGAAAATAGGACTTTGTTTGTTTTGTTGTTAATTAAATTACCCAAATGTAGAAATTGAAAGAATTTAAAAATCCAGTTATAGTTATTATGAATTATTTAGGTTGTTACATATATAACGTTATTAAAATATGGCCTCTCGATAACTTACAACGGAGAGAGGGTTAAAATTTAAATATTAAATCGGGATCATTTTGAGTCGATGATAAATTATATATTTATATAAAAATACTCTAAAAAATGAATAAATTAAAAAAAAAAGTCTATATAATTAGATATTATATATTCATTTATCAAATGTCATTCCATAATATAAAAACAAATGTCAAAGTAATAATATTATCAAAATATCCAACTAATCATCCAAATAAATCCTCTAAAATCAAAATACAACCAATTACAAGTAATGAAATTAAAATGGAAGTTTAATTCATTAACCAAGAACAAAATATTTCCAATTATCATGAGTGTATTTTACTTTAAAATTGAGATTTTATCAACTTTAAATTATACTTGTAAATGTTTACCAAAACTTGAGCTATACTTTGAAAGTTACAACTACTCGACAGTACTATCAAATAGAGCCACAAATATGTAATTTTTACATTTAAAGTGTAATTGGTCATTGCAATAGAAGGGATCTCAATGATATTAATAGAAAACATAATACCTTTGGGTAAAAAATTAAAAACTGCTAGCTGACGTGTTAGAAACTGTGATATCTTTTTATTATTATATATAAAAATATTATTAAAGCAAGGCCCCTCGACATTTGAATGGGGAGAAGGTTAAGATTTAGATGTGAGACCGACATGTATTTATATAAAAATATTATAAAAATGAATAAATGAATAAAAAAAAAAGTCTATATAACTAGATATTATATATTCATTTATCAATTGTCATTATATAATATATAGAAGTAAATATCATCAAAATAACATCATTATCAAAATACTTGGTTTTAAACTGATGTTGTATATTACAAGCTCTGCCATGAAAGGTAATTACAAACCTATTTTTAGAGACATACATCAAAGATGAAATTCAAACGAAAATAAAAACAGTGAGTACAATAATTCAAATTCAAACACACATAAATAAGGCATAAAGATAGGCCAGCTATCGAGGCTATAGTAGAAAGATAATAGTGTGTGTGTTTTGAAGATTAAAATTAAAAACTTTCGAGAAAATATTAGAGAAAGCACAATTTTATTTAAACTGATGTTGTACATTACAAGCTCTGCCATGAAAGACAATTACAACCTATTTATAGAGACGGACATCAAAGACGGACATCAAACGAAAATAAAAACAGTGAGTACAATAATTCAAACACACATAAATAAAGCATAAAGATAGGCCAGCTGTTGAGGCTATAGTAGAAAGATAATAGGATTGAGATAAGATTCTTGTTGTCTTGAGATACTCTTTGTCGGCCACTTGCTTTGTAATTAATTCATATTTTGATTGACAAATACACCAAAGCAATCATTTTCATTGAGAGGAGTGAAAGATGATTCTGCGTCATTGCCTTCATCATTGTCGTCTTCATCATCATCTTGAGATATTCTTGAGAGAACGTCTAATAATTGCTTTTTATATTCTCTTTTATTTGAAGCTAAAGCTAAAAAAGCTTGAATCTGACTTTTATTAACTTAAAATTCTTGATTTTGAAGTTCCATCGAAATCGAATGAATGGTTCTTCCAGCAAATTTATGGAACCAACTGATAACAACATTACAGCAGGCATTTTGATTATTGAAACTAGACCACCATTTGACTTTTATAGATCTTGAGAGATGGCGAACAAGACTAACATAGATTCTATTCTCGATCTTGAAATTCCATGACATAATCCAAGAACAATTGAACGAGGCAAAAAATGATAAAAGTAAATCTTGAGTTTCTTGATATTTTGATTTTGGAGTATATTTTGATTAAAATAAACTCCTGATAATTTTATTCCTGAAGTTTCTTGAAAGGAAGTTCTAGCTGATTGAAAGTCTCTAAGAATAGAAGAGTGGTTATATAATGAACTATGAATTCTTGATAAATTTCTAAATTGAATATTAACACTCCCATCAGATTCTTGACTTATTAAACTTGTACTAGATCTTCTTTCTATAGGTGAAGGAGGAATTACATCTCTAAGGTTCCAAGTGTTTCCTTGGGTTATTTCGTGCCACTTGAGTCTTTTAGGGGTTATAGCATTTGATCTTAAAGGGTTAACTTTAAGTAATATGGATTTTCATAGAACTAGATCTCATAGCTTTAGGATTAATTTGACTTCCCATAACTTTTTAATAGACATGATAGATAATAGCTATTGATTTAACATTTTCTAAGACATTCATATTTTTTGATTGAACATTAAGTGTTAAAGCATGCATGATATGAGGATCATGTAAAGATGTTGTAAAATTTGGATAACAATTTGAATAAACAGGGCCATTTGTTAAATTTGATTCTACTAATGCAAGTAATGAATCATTGAAATTTATGAAACGAACATCTCGTAATGCAAATAATATAGGAATACCAAGTCCTAACTTAAACAAAGGTTTAGCTGTAATTTGCACCATTCCTATATGAAGATAATTGAAATTATTCCTTCGGTGATGAGATATGGCTGATTGAGAAAATAGAGGTATGGTATAGGTTTCTTGATTTAAAAGAATTGTTTGTTCATGGGTTTTGATTGAATAATCTTGAACAAAAGAAAAAAGTCATTTTTTTTTTGTATATTGTATCGAAATTGGCTAGAGGTATGGATCATTTTGAAGTTGGTTTTCTATTCTGGCTATTGGTTCTTGGCTGATATTAATTTCTTGACTGTTAAAGATATCTGGGTCATTGAGTATATCAGTAAAGGATTGAGAAAAAGAAGCTTCAGACACTTTGTCATCGGTTATAGATCTATTGGATCTTAATATAGACAATTGACTCATAATATTTTTCTTCTACTTAAAGTAGACAAAGAATTTTCTTCTATTTTGGGACCACCCTCACACCAGACACGGTAATAATGGCCTAAAACCAAGCGGATTACTGGGCTAAACCAAGCAAAATAAAAGAAGTAAACTTTGAAAACTTGAAGGATGAAGATGAACAGTACTTACTGTTGTGACACATCGCGCTTGATGAGCGGAAAATATATCAATATTTACCGACCCTTTTACTTAATATTTTGTATAGTCTCTCGAGTTTTATGAACATTTTGATGTGTTTTAGTTTATTTTGCAAATAAAATAAAATCGGAACTTAATGAAATCAATCAGGACGAAATGTGGAACAAATAAGGGTAAAAATTGGACTTGATATTTTGATTTTGGAGATTGGAAACTTGAAATAGCGTTCTAACGAAGTACAATTTCGGAAATTCCAACTTTGCATAATTATCGTATTTTGGCCATAATGTTTTACTCCGATATCGGATTGAGGTGATTCAAGTTCCTGATTAAAGAAGACTCAAAGATCTACAATTTTGAAGTTCATAATAATTTCAAATTCAGAAGTTTCCATGACCGAAATTGATAAAATATCTGTAAGTGTGTTATGTGTAATTATTAAAGTCATTTTCAAAACAAAATAATAATAATAAAATAAAAAATGAAAATTGTCAAACTTCCACCAAACATGCTTGCATGTTTGGTGGAGGATTTGGAGCCATGTTTGATGCCATTTTTGGTGCCATGTTTGGTGGAGCAATTGGTGGATAAATTGGTGGAAGCCTTTAGATTTGCCTATAAATACCAAGCCAAACTTTGTAAATTTTTCATGCTTTCTTTGGAGGAATTTCTCAATGAAAACCTAAAGGAAAATGTCTTGTATATT
This sequence comes from Zanthoxylum bungeanum, assembly GCA_019454045.1. Classification (NCBI taxonomy): domain Eukaryota; kingdom Viridiplantae; phylum Streptophyta; class Magnoliopsida; order Sapindales; family Rutaceae; genus Zanthoxylum; species Zanthoxylum bungeanum. The sequence goes on from SKCR01042204.1 coordinate 17,065, forward strand.
TATTTAAGTTTTCTTGTATTTTCTTTTTAATTAATTAATAAAATTTTATGTGTTTTCATTTACAGCATGAGCAGGTAATCTCATTCTGCTGGGGTGAAAATGTGAGACTTTTAATATAATAAATTAGATTAATCTCCCTTATTTTAATTAAAATTTGGATTAATTAGTTACTACCTGTAGGACACAGAAATCGGAGACGCTGTTCTAGGCTCGCGGCCCGGTTGGGAGTACGGAGTAGCCCTCGGGGGACTAAACCGGAGAAATAAAATGGAGTCGCCACCCAGTGTGAACTGGGAAAAATGATTTAAGGCCGCACTCACCCCTCGCAAGGGAAGACCTCAAACCGTTGGGTTCGGAATGGTCCCTTACTTATGCCACTTGTAATGAACGGATTTATGTAATAATATAACCGAGTCTACGCAAGAATAACCTACATCTAAGTTCACATACAACCTATATCTAAGTTTTCATCTAACCTATATCTAAGTTTTCATGCATGAAAGTAAATCAAAATAACGGCAAGCACATGATCTCATGAACGCATTAAATCGATAAACATGGCGATATAAATAAATAATAATCTAAACATAAACGTAGAAGAGACATAATTAAGTTCCTAATGCGAAGGAAATAACTAAATCATGCTTGAAAATAATATGCTAAACAACTAAATCATGTATAAAAATAATATGCTAAACAACCTAATCATGCATAAAGTAACATACTATTTCTAATAAACAACGAATAAACACAAGATTGGATAAAACGAAATATGTACGTTTCCTAAGTGGTACGTGGAATTGTATCCCGAGTTCAGACCGCACTACCGTTTATTCGGATTCGGCTACAGAATTTACCTCCGGGTTTCCATCCGATATACCACGAGAGATAGCACAAAATCATTCATCCCATGGCCTCAACACACATGAATCCACAATATGCATGCGAAGAAATAATAATAAATAAAAGAACGGGAATAGATAAAAAGGGTGCCCTCAGGTCTATCCTCTTAAGTCACCTCTTGGAAGTGCGTTCCACGGTTGTCGGAAGGGTTGATGCTCCGCAAATTTTCTGATTTACTGGTTCTTTGTTTTCCTTCGTTGCCTTGCTGTTTTGGGCTGCTGTATACTCTGTTTTTGCTGCTATTTTGGTCACTATTTTTTACAGTATTTGGGCCGTGTTAGCGGACTGTTTTATACGGTGGTTGTGCAGTTTTTCTAGACTTTTTTGCAATGGTTTATGGGGCTGTTTTGGAATGTCTTTGGGTGATTTTACGGACTGTCTTTGGGTAATTTAAGGGGGCGTATCTGTTGATTTGTTTGATCGGTTATGAGAGAGGCAGTAAGGGCTCTGTTTACGTGAGGGACTGTGTGTGCGTGAGTTTGGTCAGTATACTGGGGCTAGAGTAGTGTGTGCGTGAGTGGTGTGAATGTGCTAGGGTAGTGTGTGCGTGAGTGGTGTGAATGTGATAGGGTAGTGTGTGCGTGAGTGGTGTGAATGTGCTAGGGTAGTGCGTGCGTGAGTGGTGTGAATGTGCTAGGGTAGTGCGTGAGTGGTGTGAATGTGCTAGGGTAGTGTGCGTGAGTTTGAGGGCTGTGAGTGGCTGTGTGTGTTTGTGAGGGTAGTGTGCATGAGTTTGAGGGATGTGAGTGGCTGTGTGTGTTTGTGAGGGTAGTGTGCGTGAGTCGTTTGCACAACAATGGAGGGCTAATTTGGTGTTGTAGTTTGGGCGACAATAGAGGGGTATTCTCCTTATGTTGGACGTGAATGAGCTAGCCGTCTAAGGGCTTGGTTTGGGTGTCTTTTTATAGGAGAAGGTTGAGGTTATCCTTATACGGGAAGGGAAGGATATTGTGTAATAATGGGAAATATTTAATTAGTTTGTCATAAGGAAAAATCTATTTAATTTAGGAAGGTAATTTATGGGATTTGATTTGATTTGATTTAGTTTAGGCATGTGATTTAATTTTAATTAGGATGGTGATTGATGAGATTTGATTTGATTCTTTTAATTCAGGAAGGTGATTTGATTTGATTCTTTTAATTTGGGACGGTGATTTATTAGGATTTCAACATGTGTTTAATGTGTGGATTTATTATTTTGGAGGAGATGGGCGTGTGGTTGGTCCATTTGGGCGTGTGTTTGGGTTCTTTTGGTGGGCTTGGTGTATGGCTTGGTGGTGTGTGGGCTTGGTGTATGGCTTGGTGTAGGTTTGGGCCGAGGGTAAATTTTAAAACATAGGTCCAACGAGCAAACCTGAAGCTAAGCAAACGAATTAAATCCAACAAGGTATTGATTTATGACTTCTATCTTCCGACGTCCATTTCCCGTGACTTCCGCAACTTAAAGAGTAGTGCCTCCATATGAGGCTCATCATCGAGACTTATATGCAAAAATTCAGTGCCTACAATCACCCCCACTTTGATGGGACTTATGCAGTGTGTGACAATGACAATCCTATCCAAGTTATGCAATGCATTTTCACTTACCTGGCTCGCCAACTGCCACTTGGTTTACCCGTTGCTTCGAACTGAGTTGATCTGGTGTGAGGTGCTTCGACCCAAAGGTTCATCCCTGCAAGATGCTGCGATCTCTAGGAATCACTATCAAATTGCTGATATGGTGGCGAGGTGCTTCGACCCCTGGGCTTTGTTCCCGAACCACCGAGTGTGGGCTTTGTTCCCTGGGTTTTATTCCCGAACTGTGCTGAATGTGATGGCAAGGCGTTTTCGACCTCTGGGATTTATTCCCGAACCATCTGTGGTCCATTCCCGAACTATTACTGTGATGTGGTCCATTCCCGAACCGTTACTGTGAGGTGGTTCATTCCCAAAACCGTTACTGTCAGGTGTTCATTCCCGAATCGTTACTGTGAGGTGGTCCATTCCCAAAACCGTTACTGTGAGGTGGTCCATTCCTGAACCATTACTGTGAGGTGGTCCATTCCCGAAACATTACTGTGAGGTGGTCCATTCCCGAACCGTTACTGTAATGTGGTCCATTCCCGAACCGTTACTGTGAGGTAGTTCATTCATGAACCGTTACTGTAATGTGGTCCATTCCTGAACCGTTACTGTAAGATGTGTGGGCCTCGACTCTGGGACGCATCCCAAAACTGCTAACAACGTGGGCGTCGACCCTTGGACGCATCCCAATACCACTGCCAATGTGGGCCTCGACCCTAGGACGCATCCCAATAGCACTGACAATGTGGGCCTCGACCCTGGGACGCATCCCAAAACTGCTAACAACGTGGGCATCGACCCTGGGACGCATCCCAATAGCGCTGACAATGTGGTCCTCGACCCTGGGACGCATCCCAAAACTGCTGACAACGTGGGCATCGACCCTGAGACGCATCCCAATACCACTGACAATATGGGCCTCGACCCTGGGATGCATCCCAAAACTGCTGACAACGTGGGCTTCGACACTGGGACGTATCCCAATACCGTTGATAATGTGGGCTTCGACCCTGGGACGCATCCCAAAAACTACTGCTGATGTGGGCCTCGACCCTGGGATGCATCCCAAAACTGCTACTGATGTGTGGGCCTCGACCCTGGGACGCATCCCAAAACTGCTACTGATGTGTGGGCCTCGACCCCGGGACGCATCCCAAAACTGCTGATGAAGTGGGCCTCGACCCTAGGATTCATTCTCGGAGCCGCTGACAACGTGGGCCTCGACCCTGGGATTCATTCCCAAAACCGCTGACAACGTGGGCCTCGACCCTGAGATTCATTCCCAAAACCGTTGACAATGTGGGCCTCGACCCTGGGATTCATTCCCGAAACTTCTGATAAAGTGGGCCTCGACCCTGAGATTCATTCCTGAAACTGCTGATGAAGTGGGCTTCAACCCTGGGATTCATTCCCAAAACTGCTGATAGTGTGGGCCTCAACCCTGGGATTCGTTCCCGAAACTGCTGATCATATGGGCCTCAACCATGGGATTCATTCCCGAAGACTGCTGATAATGTGGGCCTCGACCCTGGGATTCATTCCCGATGTTGTTGATAATGTGGGCCTCGACCCTGGGATTCATTCCCGATGCTGCTTGTCTTTGCCACTTTTTCATTTTCTTCAACACCTGCGAACAAAAAACAAAACAAAAATTACATGTATGTAACGTGTATGCATGTATGCATGGAAGTATTTCCTATTATGATGGGTTAGGCCTTCCTTGTGCTTTTCGGTGCTTCTCGCCTACAAAGGTCTTTGATCGCCCCCTGGGTCGGCTTACAATTTCCTTCTGCATGTTCTTTTCTGGTGGTTGGTCAGTCCTCTTTTGTCTTATGGCTCAAGTTCTCGGTGTATCCCTTTTTCGCGGGGTGGTGGACTGGTTTCCCCTAGTCTTGGCTTAGCTTTCTGTTTTTCGCTTCTTGCATTAGGTCAAGGTAAATCATGTGATGTGACGTTCCATACCAACATACTATACTGCCTTTTATGAAATAATCCCAATAGTTATACATATTATTGCCCTCAAAGAATGCCCAGTATTGAAACCAGAGAACTTTCAAAACATTCAATGCAACTCAAATCCAAGTCTTTGAATAAATGATCTAAGCCAGACTCAAAGTGTGTGTGTGCAAAGGTTCCTTTGCAGATTCATCCCCAGGTAAGCCAACTCAATGATTTCGTCAAAAATTAGGATCGATGGGTCAAACCAACCTAGATGTCTCAATTATGCCCTGCAATTGCTTTTCTGTGCTCAATGTGGTATGGTTTTCTTTCTCTTTTGTCTCTTTCTTTTTTTCTTTTCATTTTGAACTTCTTTTTTTCTTTTTTTTTTTTTTCAACACACCTACCCTTTAAGGTACTATTTCTCCTCAGGGTGGTCATAATACTCGCCCATGGGTAGCTTCAAGCTTATCGATTATAAGTGGTTCAATTCTTTTCTTTAGAGACTTTTCTTTCATTTTCAACCATACCACACATCATAATATAAGCAAATCAAGATAGACATCTAAGAAAACGGTCATTCACCGACCTATAATTTCTTCAACTAGTCACCTTGCCAACTCAGGTTTTCACTGCTAAGATGTTGGAGTCTCTATGGTCGCGAGGATCGATTATTAAGCATAAAACATACATGTGAATTAATCAAAGAAGTTGCGGAATACTTACATCGAGCGGTTGAGCGATGCGGTGAAGAACAAAAATCTTTTTCTGCCCTTTGAGAAGCTCGGTAGTGAGCTGTTCCTTGCTCCTCCATTTTCGGCTTTTGCATGATCCATCAAGCTCCAAGCTTTGTTTGGTCATTCCTAGCTCACAAGTGGGTTTCCCTATCACATTTGTATGTCTTATTTGTGTGCTAGCACTAGGTAATTTTGCCACAAAATCACCATTTTCTTCTCCTTCATTCTCGGTCCAAACCAGAAAAACAGACGAGGAAATGGCCTTGAGGCCGTGAGAGAGGGGGAGCATTTTAGGCTCCAAAACCGTGTAAAAAAAAGAGAGAGAGATGGATGTATGTTTGGTATTTCATTTTGTGTATCTAATACACATTATTCAATTTCCAAAAATCAAATAATTGATTTACCAATATAAAAAGTCAAGGCAATTAAAGGCTTTGCCAACAACTACCATCAATCAATCAATCAATCAAATGGTCACATCACTCAAAGTGACATGTGATTTGACGCTTGATGTGACTAATGATTTGACGCTTGATGTGACTTGCGGGCCGTACTTGAATTCGAAATGCAGTGCGCTCGCAAACACTCCCGGGCTCGGGTTCGCTAATTCCAAATTAACGAATTTTCCGTTGCGACGTAATTAAATAATTATGCCTAGCAAAATTACTATTCGCGTCGGTAACGAATTAATTCTAAATTAACTCGTTCGCCCGCATTAAAATCTAATTTCAATTCCGCGTCGAAATCCAATTTCGTTTAATATATCGAATATATTAATTTATCGATTAATTCCAAATTAATCGTTATCTCTCTTTAAATGATATTTTATCCCAGATAAAATATCTCCGTAATTAATCCCAGATTAATTTTCTCTCTCATCTAATTAATCCCAGATAAAATAAGTACTAGTCATACGTCATTGGTGAATCTTCGGGAAGCGACCTATGAGATCCCCGAATATGTTGGTAGTAAATTCGGTCATCAGACTATCCGAACACGTAAGTACCTAGTACTACGTTTGTACCGATTTACAAGACAAGGTTGGCTTCTAGCAAAGCGCCATGCCTACCCAATTCTCCAGAAATATCCTTACAGGAATATGTGATCTATATCAGGCGTAGTATACGTAGTATTGCGTATTTCGATCCAGTATCGGATGATCACATGCAAGGCCTGGGGCTGGTACAATGTCTGCCCCATACGAAGTATATATCGGATCATTAGCAACTAGTCTCTTTATTATCGGATAATCATGACCAAGTAATATTTTTCTGATGGTTGCAACCCTTAGAGAACCAGTTCTGTATCCCTGTACGATCATCATCTCCATATGACTGGAGTGATACTTCCGTCTTGACATCACACCCAACACACTACGATTCTCAATATACCCAGAAGAGGCGTACATAGAACCTGTTAAAGCCTTGGACGACCTAAAACCAAAGTATATTGATTGTCGCAAGTATTAGCGGTGCAAGTCTCAGGTTAAGACCAAATACACCTACCCTGATTTCAGACTTCCATAGACACATAGTCATACTACCAATGGAATTCCGAGGGGTCTATCCAGAGCGAAGCTGTTTCCCGTACCATCGGTAAACACAACCTCCTATTACACTTGCATGAGTATCCTATACCCAAATATATGAGAACTATGACGTTATGCCCTCACAACGCGCAAACGTGTAATACTAGTCTTTTACGCATTATCGATGTCCAATCTCGATAATACTCTGACTATGGATATTTAATGATTAATCCTTTATGGATTGATACTGTCTCATATCATCTCAATCCAGGAACTAATCATAAGGACCTCCTATCATTTATTCATCTTGGTGATCTAATCACAAATGATAAGAGAGCAATCTCCTTTGTCACATAGTTAATTTGTACAACATCACCATGATCTGTACAAATACTGACGCTATGGGTCATAACTGTCCAACAATCTCCCACTTGGCCTATAGCTAGTCACTTGAGTGTCCTACACCCGAACTATGTACTGTTGGCTCAAATTACTGAGAAAAGACTTTCGTCATCGGATTTGCATGATTATTATCTGATGTGATTTATTCGATCATCACATCACCACAATGTATGATCCGAACGAATCAGATGAATAGTCGAAATATGTATCTGGATCGTTGATGAGACCATTAATTCTTTAGCCTGTGCTGAAGCCTAGCTTAGCTACTAACATAATTATATCTAATCTAATTAGATTTATTATTGACCCAAATGGCTTCTATTGCTGCCTCAGCCGCAGCAATAACCCACATTTGTTGTTTATTCGGTAATAGTATCTTGCTTGGAAGATTTCCAGCTCACTGTACCGTTATTCAAACTGTATAGTACCTTTGTGCGACTTATAGTCGTTATTATTGGTTAGGAAACTTACAGCAGTGAACCCAGTCACTTCAAGTTCTCATTCTCCATAGTTTAAGACAACATCCTTAGTTATCTAAGATACTAAAGATGTTCTTAACATCAATCCAGTGACCATCACTAGGATTGGCCTGATAGTGAATTCATATGCTCAAAGCGTATGAGACACCAGGTCGCGTACATTTTTCAATGTACGAGTTCTCGGAGAGTGTTAACAACTTTAAATCTATTCCAGTAGATCTTTTTTCCTAGAATAAAAGTTGTTTCTCCCAAGAATTCTACGGAGAATTTTCTCGAAAGCCAATCTTTCACCGATTATTATTATGGGAATATCATTTCCAAGAAATGACATATTATCATTATTTTATAGGACATTTACTGTCAGTGCGCTCCTACTGACCTCATTATCTATACAAGAATCATTTCGTTTTGAATTAAATCATATACTATTATGATTACATCAAAATGATAATTCCAAGAACTCAATGCTTGCTTCAATCCAACCATGGATCGAATAACCTGCAAACCTTGTTTGCTAGTTTTGATACGACAAAACCGACATGATGTTGTAAACATCCTCCAAAAGGTTTCCTTTTCAAGAAAGTGATTTTCCCGTTCAGCTGTCATATTTCATAAATGAAACATGCAGCATCAGCAAGCATTAACCAAATGGATTTACCGTGGCAACAGGTAAAAGGTTTCGTCGTAATCGACACAATGTTGATAACGATACCTTTCCGCTACAAGCCTAGCTTTGTACGTTGGTATGTTGCCTTCCATGTATGCCTTCCTTGAAGACTTATATAGTACCAACAGGCACAATGCCTTGCGGTACAGTAACTAGTGTCCAAACATAGTTAGTAGTCATGGAATCCATTTCGGATTCATGGCATTTTGCCATAATTGGGAGTCGATACCTTGTATCACTTCCTCATACGTAATCAGTTCATGTTCCTAAAAAAGATTGACATCTTTATGAGGTGAGATCAGAAACCAATACCCCAGGTTGTTTTCTGACTCTCTTCGACTTACGCGGTTCTTGTGTATTCGAAGATTATTGGTATCGTTTCATCCTTGATGAACTATTTGTGTTCCATTAGAAAACGGTGCCTGGAATAGTATTACTCTGATTTTCATCGAGCTTTACTTTCCTCCCACTTACCACTGCATATCGGTATTCCTCTTAGGAAAACCGCATGGCGAGCAACAATTACATTGTTCTCTTGTGAGTTGTATAAGTACTATACTTTGGTTACCCTAGGATAACCCACAAATTAGGCACTTATCCAATTTGGGTTTTAGTTTGGTATCATCCAAACATATGCCTAGCATACCCAAATAATCAGGAATGAGAAACCTGGTTTCTTTCCTATTCATATCTAATATGAAGTCTGTCAAACATATTTTTATGGAACCTTATTCAAAATAAGTTCTGCACTGTTTATGCGTATCCGTTGAAGGAAATGGTAGCTCAGAGCGACTCATGATTAACCTTATTATGTCCAACAAAACTTGGTTTATCCGTTCGGACACACCGTCAGGATGACGTGTTCCGGGAGGAGTCCTCATTGAAAAAATACTATACTCTTTCAAGTATTTAAGAAACTTATTGCTTAAGTATTTTCATCATGGTCTAACCATGACGATTTTATACTTTAGCCGATCTGTTTGTCTACTTCGTGTCGAAACTTTAAAAGTTTCCGATTTGTGTTTCAAAAGAAACATATAACCATAACGCGATGCCACATCCGTAAAGGTCACAAAACATTAATATCCACCTCTAGCCTAGCTAGATATGGGCCCACTTGCTTCACTATGAACTAGGGCTAACAGATCGGTGGCAATTACACGTTTACCAAGTAAATAGTGTTTTAGGCACTTTGCCCAATAAACTAGATTCGTAGACTTTATTTGAATAGAATCAAATTTGTCCTTGTACCCACTCTTCAAAAGTGTGTATATACGAGTCTTGTTTAATTGTGTCCCAGACAACAATGCCACAATTAAGTTTCAACTGATTAAATCAGTTTGAGCTATTTGTTTTTCATGTTATATGTTTGAGATTTATTTATATTCAAAATATAAATTTTGTTATTCACATCTAATGTGTTTATCTCAATATCATCTTTATATAATAAAATACTTTATTGTTCTAGAATTTAAAGGTAAATCCGCAACGGATTAAACACTGATATAAAGATAATGTATCTAGTCAAACTAGTTACATTGTAACAGTTTCCTATTTTAAGTACACACCCGAAGGGTAGTTCCTAAACTTAGGTATCTACGGTTAAAATAACGACTTTCGTCCCATTTCCAATTCGCAGATAAATCTCATCTGAAGTCAGTCTCCTGCTTATAGCAGATTCTGCCCAACAGTACATATTTATGTACCACTTCCAGTATCTAAAATCGAATTTTAATACTAGTAGTGAACATGTTTATGACAATATATTTGAAGTCGGAGCCTTGCACCGTCTTCAATTCCTTCATGTCTGCCTTGTCCATACGGCAGTCACGCTTCCGCGATCCCGTTTGCCACAATTTAGGCAGACATCTAGGGATATGTCCTTTATCTTCCAATAATATTATAATGATTTTGCTTTTGCCATTTTCGGTACCCCAGAAGCCTATGGCCAAGCCTTGGCCTTCTAGAATGTCAAAATAAGATGCGCCTTGCGCTTCTTGCCTTATTGCAAACTTTGGCTTTGACTCCTTGAGTATAGCCATTAACTCTCCAAGAGTTTATTATTATGTACTTCTAAGATCTAAGATAGATCTATGAAGGTCCTTCAATTTCATTATCATACTTTAAGGATCTCATCCTTAGTTCTGATTAAGAAATTAAGGAGTTTATGCGGCAAGCTTATTGGATTAAGCACTAAAGTTATCATCACATGAATATTCCAAATATCATGTTCTACTTATCTGCTTAACTCCTGGCTTAGGCCTAATATGTTATTTTATCAAATAAATTAACTTATTAGTTTCCAGGACCATTCTGAAATTATTCCCAATTTGAAAATTAAAGTCGTTTAAAATATTTTTCACCCAGGATTATATTTTAAACACTAATCTTTCAATTATCTTGATTCTAATAGTCAAACTATTTAATCAATGATTTTGGTACTATTCATTATAATGATTACTATAGTCTAACTATATAATCAACTATAATTTAATTTGTTAATTCAAATATATTGATTACTATAATCCAATTATATAATCAACTATAAATGAAATAGTTTGAATACAGTCCAGCTGTTAATTTAAAACAACATTAAATATTAGTCCAACTAATATATTAATTTATTTGACGAATAATGTGATTGAGCGCGTATGGCAAGTAATTAAACAAATATTGAAATTTAATTCTTGCCTCCCACTATTTTTCGGCGAGCCTCTAACCCTCTGTTGAGTACTCGAAAAATCGTGTTTCCTAGTGGGCTAGGATCCCGTTAAATGTCACACAATCTTGACTTTGGCCAACAAATTGTATGATAATTAACTATGTAGATCTCTAAGATCAATTGGATCCCATCCAATTCCTAGATCTAGTAGGGGGACATCCAAGTCTGAAACATATATCTTATATATGCCAATATATTACCTAACCTTTTTCCTCTGAATCAACTAAGCCTTGGCTTTGGCACAACAAACTTAATGATCCCAGTTAAGCGGAACCCATTGACCATGGAAAGCTTCGTAATCAATGTCGATGGACAAGAAGTGGTCTTGACTTTGGCCAACAAACCACAACTTGGACAAGACACCGATATGGAACAAAGCTCTCGTGATTCAAACACATCCTCGACAGACAAAGGCCTTGACTTTGGCCAACAAACCAATGCCAGTCTTGGATCTTGAGTAAGAATCACTCAATGGAACTAAAAAACGCTTAATATTTTGTGAGGGTTTTTCGCGTGCAAATTGGCAACCAATTTATTATCTTTGTTAAGGTCTCATCATCATACGCCCTTAAACATGCATTTTAAACACATAATAAGGCGCATATAAATAAAATAATAATGATATACGGATGGATACTATACACATTGATCCTAGATCAAATCTCTCCATTTCATCTCTCCCGCTAGCACAAGTATTGCTTCTACCCGTTACATAACACTTCTAAAGAAACCTCATTTACATTGAGGAAATAGGTGAGAAGAGAAATACATAGAGTAAGGAGGTAATAGGCTGGACACGCAGGTCCAATTAATAAATTCTAAATTTATTACAACAATTTCGAAAATTGCCCCACCCATCTAATATCCATCCGATATACATTATTCATGCATCGCAACCATGTATTCACACAAGCATGTTATCAATCAATCTAATCCAATTAATTAATCTGATAATTAATGACCATCCAATGTTTAAACAACGATTTGATTTTGCGCGAGTCAAACTTGTTTTGCGAATAAGTACTAAAAGTACGAATTCTTGAATTATATTAAACTACAACATTAAATCCAATTAATATGTATTTAATACTAATTCACTATTTAATTCCAAATTAAATATTACACTTTATTAACAAACCTTTATGACTTAAATTCCAAATTTAATCATTACGGGTCTCAAAGCCCGATTAACGTCCAACATTAATTTAATTAAAGTCCAATGGGCTTTCAATTAATTTCTTAAGGCATGGACTTTTGGTCAACTTGGGTCAAACCCAATAACCAAAGCCCAATCAAGGATTAACTCCATAAGCCTAGAAATCAATTTAGGCCCATTAGGCCCAATTAAATTATTAAGGTCCATTAAGTCATAATTGGACTTTATGGAAATGGTTTTGGGCCCAATCGGATCCAACCAATTTAGCCAAAACCTAACTTGGTACAACCAAGCCCAATTAGCCATTTACAACTTTTCAAACCCAAATCCAATTTAAGCCCATTTAATTAAACTACAAAAATTCCAAATTTCATATTTAATTAAAAAAAGTGTATATAATAATTAATCAACCAAATTAATATTTCCAAAACATCAATTACCCTAATTAATTATACTTATTAACAACAAAACATGTCCAACACATTTTAAACAAAAATCAAACCCAATACATGCTTATCATGTCTCGGCAATTAAGGGTTAATTATGTCTAATTCGAATTCAATCCAATCAAATATCAAATTAACATTACCCAATTGATTTCAAGTCATACAATGAATCAAAAATCAAAAATCACCAAGACATTAGGGTATGACATTCTTGGCCAAGCCTCAAAAATTGGGGAAAATTGTTCCAAACCATTTTTCTTGAAATTGATCAAATCAAACTTCAATTAAACATAATTTAAGCATACTCAATCATCCAATTTCATTAAATCATGCTCAAATACATTTTACCCAATTTTAACCCTAAATCAAGTTTCATGCTTAATCAACGCTCTGATACCATTGTTGGAGTTTCTACGGTCGCGACGATCAATTATTAAGCATAAAACATACATGTGAATACATCAAAGAAGTTGCGGAATACTTACATCGAGTGGTTGAGCGATACGGTGAAGAACAAAAATCTTTTTCTGCCCTTTGAGAAGCTCGGCAGTGAGCTGTTCCTTGCTCCTCCATTTTCAGCTTTCGCGTGATCCATCAAGCTCCAAGCTTTGTTTGGTCATTCCTAGCTCACAAGTGGGTTTCCCTATCACCTTTGTATTTCTCATTTGTGTGCTAGCACTTGGTAATTTTGCCACAAAATCACCATTTTCTTCTCCTTCATTCTCGGTCCAAACCAGAAAAACAGAAGAGGAAATGGCCTTGAGGCTGTGAGAGAGGGGGAGCATTTTAGGCTCCAAAACTGTGTAAAAAGGAGAGAGAGAGATGGATGTATGTTTGGTATTTCATTTTGTGTATCTAATACACATTATTCAAATTCCAAAAATCAAATAATTGATTTACCAAATATAAAAACTCAAGGCAATTAAAGGCTTTGCCAACAACTACCATCAATCAATCAATCAATCAAATTGTCACATCACTCAAAGTGACATGTGATTTGACGCTTGATGTGACTAATGATTTTACGCTTGATGTGATTTGCGGGCCGCACTTGAATTCGAAATGTGAGTGCGCTCGTAAACACTCCTGGGCTCGGGTTCGCTAATTCGAAATTAACGAATTTTTCGTTGCGACGTAATTAAATAATTATGCCTAGCAAAATCACTATTCTCGTCGCTAACGAATTAATTCTAAATTAACTCGTTCGCCCGCATTAAAATCTTATTTCAATTCCGCGTCAAAATCCGATTTCGTTTAATATATCGAATATATTAATTTATCGATTAATTCAAATTAATCGTTATCTCTCTTTAATGATATTTTATCCCAGATAAAATATCTCCGTAATTAATCCCGGATTAATTTTCTCTCTTATCTAATTAATCCCAGATTAAATAAGTGCGAGTCATACGTCATTGGTGAATCTTCGGGAAACGACCCATGAGATCCCCGAATATGTTGGCAGTAAATTCGATCGTCAGACTATCCGAACACGTAAGTACATAGTACTACGTTTGTATCGATTTACAAGACAAGGTTGGCTTCTAGCAAAGCACCAAGCCTACCCAATTCTCCAGAAATATCCTTATAGGAATATGTGATCTATATCAGGCGTAGTATACGTAGTATTGCATATTTTGATCCAGTATCGGATGATCACATGCAAGGCCTGGGGCTGGTACAGTGTCTGCCTCGTACGAAGCATATATCGGATCACTAGCAACTAGTCTCTTTATTATCGGATAATCATGACCAAGTCATATTATCCCGATGGTTGCAACCTTAGAGAACCAGTTCTGTATCCCTGTGCAATCATCATCTCCATATGACTAGAGTGATACTTCCGTCTTGACATCACACCCAACACACTACGATTCTCAATATACCCAACAGAGGCGTACATAAAACCTGTTAAAGCCTTGGACGACCTAAAACCAAAGTATATTGATTGTCGCAAGTATTAGCGGTGCAAGTCTCAGGTTAAGACCAAATACACCTACCTTGATTTCGGACTTCCATAGACACATAGTCATACTACCAATGGAATTTCGAGGGGTCTATCCAGAGCGAAGCTGTTTCCCGTACCATCGGTAAACACAACCTCCTATTACACTTGCATGTGTATCCTATACCCAAATATATGAGAACTATGCCGTTATGCCATCACAACGCGCACAAGTGTAATACTAGTCTTTTACGCATTATCGATGTCCAATCTCAATAATACTCTGACTAGGGATATTTAATGATTAATCCTTTGTGGATTGATACTGTCTCATATCATCTCAATCCAGGAACTAATCATAAGGACCTCTTATCATTTATACATCTTGGTGATCTAATCACAAATGATAAGAGAGCAATCTCCTTTGTCACATAGTTAATTTGTACAACATCACCATGATCTGTACAAATAGTGACGCTATGGGTCATAACTGTCCAACAATAAGAACCTATAGTGAAGTGCTTACGAGTCTAACATAGATCAACTACTCAAAGTATCAGATAAAAGCACGTCAAGAGTTTATCATTTCTAAGATTTCATCATAAAGCAATCAATTTCATCATCGGACTTATGTCTAACTATTAAGGACTAAAAACAAACAATTGTTTTTTTTTCTCTCTCTTTTTTCTCTCTATTTTTTTTTTTGCTGAAAGCCCCCCAATGGTCTTTCTATCCTTTCCATAAAGTTTTATGTTTCTCAGTTTTTTTCCCCGACATCCAATTTTGCTAAACTCTTCTTGACAAGTCTTTCTTTTCTAACCCAACAGATATCTATGATGGCTTTTAAGACAAGGGGTTAACATGATTCATGTATGCTTGAGATGCATGAGATGCAAGTGGTTATCAAAACAGATATCAGACTCATGCTTATGACATATTTGGATCATGTTTGGATATTCTAAGCCCATCAAGGTTTTCATACAAGTTGGCCCATTATCATTTTAAAGCGTTCAATCACATTATTGCGAGGTGCAAACTTGTCCCAGTTGTAAAAGGCCCAACAGGTTTACACTTTTGCGATAACTTGGATAAACAACTTCAAATGATAGGGGGCCCAAACACAAAGTGGCCCATCGGCATTTTAGAAGCTTTTGGCCCAATTGTTATAAGACACAAACTCGTCCCAGTTTAAGTGGCCCAACAAGTTCACATCTCACGAAAAGAAGTCCAACTGAATCCAAATGATGATGGTCCCAAACACAAGCATAAAAGGGATGGTTTCTATTGGTCATACAACTACGGTTCACATGTGGGTTTATGAGAGTGTAGATAAAGGCTCCTGCTAGTGAAAGATTGCCCACAACTAGGTCTCCCCACTCAAGGGTTCGAGCGACCAAGTGAGCACACCTTTTTTATACGCTAAGGTACGTGCCAACGAATGATGATACATGACTGACTGTCAAATGGATTTCTTATTGAAGATTCCCCAGAGGGAGGGTGGAGCGAACTCTATTAAATACCCTTGCCTCTTAGGCTCTTATCGCCTTGGTGACATGAATAAACAATAGGTTCTCCAAATTAGTCCATCACGGTAAGCTTCGAGTAAATGATTATCTAGGTACCTTCACAGCTTTTCCTTATAGAAAGGTAGTGAATGAATGAAGACACCAAACCATTACCTAACTCTAATAGTGCCTTTGATTAAACCCATTCAACCCACTGTAGACACGGTTAATTAAAATGAAAATCACAAACATTACAAGGTATTATTTCAGGGCCGATTCTCTATCCCCGGTGGAGTCGCCAGACTGTAGGACACGGAAATCGGCAACACTGTTCAAGGCTCGCGGCCCGGTTGGGGGTACGGAGTAGCCCTCGGGGGACTAAACCGGAGAAATAAAATGGAGTCGCCACCCAGTGTGAACTGGGAAAAATGATTTAAGGCCGCACTCACCCCTCGCAAGGGAAGACCTCAAACCGTTGGGTTCGAAATGGTCCCTTACTTATGCCACTTGTAATGAACAGATTTATGTAATAATATAACCGAGTCTACGCAAGAATAACCTACATCTAAGTTCACATACAACCTATATCTAAATTTGCATCTAACCTATATCTAAGTTTGCATGTATGAAAGTAAATCAAAATAACGGCAATCACATGATCTCATGAACGCATTAAATCGATAAACATGGCGATATAAATAAATAATAATCTAAACATAAACGTAGAAGAGACATAATTAAGTTCCTAATGCGAAGGAAATAACTAAATCATGCTTGAAAATAATATGCTAAACAACTAAATCATTATAAAAATAATATGCTAAACAACCTAATCATGCATAAAGTAACATACTATTTCTAATAAACAACGAATAAACGCAAGATTGGATAAAACGAAATATGTGCGTTTCCCAAGTGGTATGTGGAATTGTATCCCGAGTTTAGACCGCACTACCGTCCATTCGGATTCGGCTACAGAATTTACGCCCGGGTTTCCATCCGATATACCATGAGAGATAGACAAAATCATTCATTCCATGGCCACAACACACATGAATCCACAATATGCATGCGAAGAAATAATAATAAATAAAAGAACGGGAATAAATAAAAAGGGTGCCCTCAGGTCTAACATCTTAAGTCGCCTCAGTGAAGTGCGTTCCACGGTTGTCGGAAAGGTTGATGCTCCGTAACTTTTCTGATTTACTGGTTCATTGTTTTCCTTCGTTGCCTTGCTGTTTTTGGCTGCTGTATACTCTGTTTTTGCTACTATTTTGGTCAATATTTTTTGCAGTATTTGGGCTGTGTTAGGGGACTGTTTTATGTGGTGGTTGTCCAGTTTTTCTGGACTATTTTGCAATGGTTTATGGGGCTATTTTGGAGTGTCTTTGGGTGATTTTAGGGACCGTCTTTGGGTAATTTAAGGGGGTGTATTTTTGATTTATTTGATCGGTTATGGGAGATACAATAAGGGCTGTGTGTTTATTTATTTACGTGAGGGGCTGTGTGTGCGTGAGTTTGGTCAATGTACTGGGCTAGGGTAGTGTGTGCGTGAGTGGTGTGAATGTGCTAGGGTAGTGAGTGCGTGAGTGGTGTGAATGTGCTAGGGTAGTGTATGCATGAATGGTGTGAATGTGCTAGGGTAGTGTTTGCGTGAGTGGTGTGAATGTGCTAGGGTAGTGCTTGCGTGAGTGGTGTGAATGTGCTAGGGTAGTGCGTGAGTGGTGTGAATGTGCTAGGGTAGTGGCCTGAGTTTGAGGGCGTGAGTGGCTGTGTGTGTTTGTGAGGGTAGTGTGCGTGAGTTTGAGGGCTGTGAGTGGCTGTGTGTGTTTGTGAGGGTAGTGTGCGTGAGTCATTTGCACAACAATGGAGGGCTAATTTGGTGTTGTAGTTGGGGCGACAATAGAGGGGTATTCTCCTTGTGTTGGACGTGAATGAGCTAACCGTCTAAGGGCTTGGTTTGGGTGCCTTTTTATAGGAGAGGGTTGAGGTTATCCTTGTACGGGAAGGGAACATATATTGTGTAATAATGGGGAATATTTATTAGTTTGTCATAAGGAAAAATCTATTTAATTTAGGAAGGTAATTTGTGGGATTTGATTTGATTTGATTTAGTTTAGGCATGTGATTTAATTTTAATTAGGAAGGTGATTAATGATATTTGATTTGATTTTTTTAATTCGGGAAGGTGATTTGATTTGATTCTTTTAATTTGGGACAGTGATTTATTAGGATTTCAACATGTGTTTAATGTGTGATTTATTATTTTGGAGGAGATGGGCGTGTGGTTGGTTCTTTGGGCGTGTATTTGGGTTCTTTTGGTGGGCTTGGTGTGTGGCTTGGTGGTGTGTGGGCTTGGTGTGTGGCTTGGTGTAGGTTTGGGCCGAGGGTAAATTTTAAAACAGAGGTCCAGTGAGCAAACCCGAAGCTAAGCAAACGAATTAAATCCAACAAGGTATTGATTTCTCACTTCTCCATTTCGACGTCCGTTTCTTGCGACTTCCGCAACTTAAAGAGTAGTGCCTCCATATGAGGCTCATCATCGGGACTTATATGCAAAAATGCAGTGCCTACACCGCCTATATGGCCGGTTTAGGTGACAACCTTATTTACCGCCTATATGGTCGGTTTTACATTCCAGACGTAGTTTCCGCCTATATAGTCGGTGTAGACATTGCATTTTTGCATATCAGCCCCATAATGAGTCTCGTATGGAGACACTATCTCTTTAGTTATGAAAGCCGCGGGAAACGGACGTTGGAAGGGTAAAGTTAGGAATTAGTATTTTTTCAGATTTAACTCGCTTGTTTCGCTTTGGGTTCGCTTGTTGGACCTCTGTTTTAAAACACACCAAACCCATTAAATCACATCCAAAAATAATTAAATTAAATTAAAACACATCTCACAAATTAAATAATTAAAACCTTTAAAATACATGTCACAAATTAAATTAAATTAAATTAAAGTTAACTAATTTAAAGTAAATTAAAATACAATTAAAATCCAATTAAACTAAATCAAATTAAAGTCCAATCCAATTATAACCAATTAAATTAAATTCACAAATTAAATTAAACTAAATCTAATTAAATTAAATTTCAAAATTTAAATAATTCCTCTCCTAAATTATATAAAATTCTTACCTTAAATAATTAAATTAGACACACACTTGTTTCCTTTTAAATTCATGCACAACCCTAACTATAAAATATAAATTGAATCAACCCTCTCCCCCGAGACATGGACGGCCGAACAAAAAGAAACAAAAAAAAACCCTAATAACACTCACTGATCACCTCTCTTCTCTCTATTCCCCCTCAACCCTAAAGCTTCACGCCTCCATCATCTTCTCGCCTCACTCAACCCTCAACAGCCACTCAAATACACTGAATCCTCACGCCAAACAAAAAAACGAGAATGAAACCCTGAAAGATGTCTCGGCCTCGCCCTTCTCCATTTGCTATCCTCTCTCACAAAACACAGATAAAACCCTAGAGAATGATCTCGGCAGCCACTCAGCAAATCAGAAACCCTCATTCAACTCAACTCTCACGGCAACAAATCACACACACCGACAACGGCTAGCCACCTAACAGCCCTTCACCGAGAATAAACACACTCAAACAGCACCAACTCGAAACTGCCCCTTCACGCCGTAAACACTCCACACAGCCTCCCACTGCACACACGCCCTTCTCTACTAACAGCAACTCAGCATGCTCACGATCAACAACCCTTCAGCGCATCCTTTCTCTCCATAACCCCACACATGATCAAAACCTAACAAGACACTCACACAACCCTTTCCCTCAACGTCCACTCACGCTTAAACCAGCCAACAACTCACGGCATCTCCCAAAACCTAAATCAACAAACCGACCATAAATTGCACGCCTAAAGACAACCGTACAATCAGTCCCTTCATCCAGCTCCATGCCAACAGCCACACGTCTTCAAAGCCACATAACTTCATCAAACCAACACGTCCCCACTGCTTCAAACTTAACAGCGCACGTTGCACCCACAAACACTCTTCACGCGTCTCACCCTCACCCTTCACTCAGTCCCCCCATTTACCCTTCAGACCACATACCCTCTCGCCAGCCACTAACCTAAACACCTATCTCACTGAATAAGCGCATTGCCTTCACAAATAACAATTAACGTGAATCCCACATCGACCAATTCCATAGCCTCTTGCCTCGCCATAGCCATCACCCACGTAACAAGAACCCTTCGAACCCGTTCAACCTCACGCAGCACACACATAGCCTTCACGTATCATACTCCTTCACAACCACTTACGCACATGGCAGCAACCTTCTCGGCCAGGCCTCACTGCATACACTCACCTACAGGTCATAAGCCATGCAGCCCCTCCTTCTTTTGAGCTCTCGGCACGTCTCCATAACCCCAACAGCCATCACTCTTATTCACCACAAACATGCTCATTCACCCAGCCTCTCTCCTTCACGTAACCAAGACAGAATAACCACTAAACCCTAGGTTGCCTCTCCTCTCAGTCACACGCACCCAAGTAGCAGCCCATGCACACGCAACCATATTCTCTTCACGCTCAACCTGCACTCTCCATCCACGCCAACAACTGCCAATAAACCACTTAAGAGACATATGTTTTGTTCTATCAAAACTTGTATTTGAGCATGATATAGTTTGTAGGTTATTTATCTATTGTTTAAAGCATGATTTTTCTTAGTTTATTATTTATTGTCAAAGCATGATAATGTTAGTTTTATGCATGATAGGCTGCTTAGTTTATGTTTATATTCAAATAGTTATTTATTTATTTCAATTGAATGGTTTGATATGCTCGTTGTGTTCTATTGTGTGTTTACCGTTTAATGATTTACTTTCCAAGCATGTAAACTTAGATTAGTAGTTACTCTTATGAATGCATATTAGATCTAGGACATTCTTGAGCATACACCTTGAATATATTCGGTCAATTTATTGCACAAATCATATCATCACAAGTGACATAAGTAAGGGACCATTCCGAACCCAACGGTTTGAGGTATTCCCTTGCGAGGGGTGAGTGCGACCTTAAATCTTTGTCTCAGTTCACACTGGGTGGCGACTCCATGTTATATCTCCTGTCTAGTTCACCATGAGTTATTCCGTACTCCCAACTAGGCCGCGAGCCTAGAACAGCGTCGCCGATTTCTGTGTCCTACACTCTGGCGACTCCACTGGGGATAGAGAATTGGCCCCGAAATCATGTCTTGTGATGTGTATAATTTGTGCATTAGTTGACCGTTTCTATAGTAGGTTGAGGGAGTTCAATCAAAGGCATTGTCATAAACCCACATGTGAACCATAGTTATATATCCTTTAGGAGTTGCCCATTTATGCTTTTGAAAACCACATGCATATTATATCTCATACATCGCACGCATCTCATGCATTTACGCATCACGTTAACCCTCTGTGTCTTAAAAGCCATCATAGATATCTGTTGGGTTAGGGATAAAAGAAGAATTGTCAAAGAAGGGTTTAGCAAACATGGATAGCGAGGAAAAGGAAATCGAGAAATAGAAAACCTTACGACAAGGATAGAAAGACCATTGGGGGGGCCTTTAAAAAAAGAAAAAGAAAAAATGGTTGTTTAGTCCTTAATAGTTAGACATAAGTCCGATGATGAAATTGATTGCTTTAGAGTGAAACTATAGAAACGATAAACCCTTGACGTGCTTTTATCTGATGCTTTGATTAATTGATCTATGTTAGACTCATAAGCACTTGATTATGGTTCTTAGCAGTGAAAAACTGAGTAGTTAGCAAAGTGACTAGTCGCAGAAATTGTGGGTCGGTGAATGACCGTTTGCTTAGATGTCTATCTTGATTTGCTTATGTTATGATGTGTGGAATGGTTGAAAATAAAAGAAAAGTCTCTAAGGAAAAAATTTTGAACCACCTATAACCGATAAGCGTGAAGCTACCCATGGGCGAGTATTAGGACCACCATGAGGAGAAATGCTACCTTAAAGGGTAGGTGTGTTGGAAAAAGAGAAAGGAAAAAAAAAAAGAAGTTCAAAATGAAAAGAGAAAAGAAAGAGACAAGAGAAAAAGAGAAAGAAAACCATACCACATTGAGCACAGAAAAGCAACTGCAGGCATAATTGAGACATCTAGGTTGGTTTGACCCATCGATCCCGATTTTTGAAATGAAATCATTGAGTTAGCTTACCTGGGGATGAATCCGCAAAGGAACCTTTGCACACACACACTTTGAGTCTGGCTTAGATCATTTATTCAAAGACTTGGATTTGAGTTGCGTTGAATGTTTTGAAGGTTCTCTGGTTTCAATACTGGGCATTCTTTGAGGACGATAATATGTGTAGCTATTGGGACTATTTTGTAGCATGTGATATAATATGATGATATGGAAGGCCCCTCCATGTGGTTCATCTTGACCAAGTGCAAACAGCGGAGAGCAGAAAGGTAAACCAAGACTGGGGGCGACTAGTCTCCCACATCGTGAATAAGGGAAACAACAAGATATTGAGTCATGAGACCAGAGAGAAGACTGAGCAATCACCTGGAGAACTGGTGGAAGACCTAACCCAACAGAATAAGAAATTCATTCATGCATGCATGCATACACGTAACATATTTTGCATTCCCTTTTTGTGTTTGTTTTGTTTTGTATTCACAGGTCTCAAAAGAAGAAAAAGAGAAAGCGGCAGAGACAAGCCCACCAGAAACAATAACATAGCATCATCAGTTTCGGGAATAAATCCCAGGGTCGAGGCCCACATAAGCAGAGGTTTGGAATGAATCTGAGAATGAGTCCCAGGGCCGAGGCCCACATCAGCAGAGTTTTAGAATGAATCCCAGGGTCGAGGCCCACACCGTCAGAGTTTTGGAATGAATCCGGGAATGAATCCCAGGGTTGAGGCCCACATCACCAGCAGTTTCAGGATCCCAGGGTTGAGGCCCACATCGCCAACAGTTCCCGAGAATGAATCCTAGGGCCGAGGTCCACGCTGTCAAAGTTTTAGATTGAATCCAGGAATGAATCATGGGGCGAAGCCCACATTATTATCAACATCGGTTTTGTCGGGTATGGCACTCTGGGGGCGAGGCCCACATTATCATCAGCATCAATAGCAGGCTTGCCGGGTATGGCATTCTGGAGGCGAGGCCCACATTGGTTCAGTATTAGTTCTGCCGGGTATGGAATTCTGGGGGCGAGACCCACATTGGTTCAATATTAGTTCTTCCGGGTATGGCATTCTGGGGGCGAGGCCCACATTGGTTCAGTATTAGTTCTGCCGAGTATGGCATTCTGGGGGCGAGGCCCACATTGGTTCAATATCAGTTCTGCTGCCAGATACGACACTCTGGATATAGAGATATCAGATCAGTTTTGTCAGGTACAACACTCTGGATATAGAGATATCAGATCAGTTTCTCCAGGTACGGCACTCCGGGTATGGAGATATCATATCAGTTTTGCCAGGTACGGCACTCCGGGGATGTAGATATTACAGTAGCACTCCGGGTATGGAGACACAACATCGGTTTTGTCGGGTATGGCACTCTGGGAATAAAGCCCACAATCAGTATAGTTCGAGAATAAACAAGACGAGAATGGCACTCCGAGAATGGAGCACAGTTCGAGAATCAACAAGCCGAGAATGGAAATCCGAGAAATGGAGCAGAGTTCGAGAATAAACAAGCCGAGAATGGCAATCCGAGAATGAAGTACAGTTCGGGAATAAACAAAGCCGGGAATGGCACTCTGAGAATGGAGCACAGTTCGGGAATGAACAAAAGCCGGGAATGACACTCCGAGAATGGAGCACGGTGCGGGAATGGATCACCTCACAGCACGGTTCAGGAATGGATCACCTCACAGCACGATTCGGGAATGGACCACCTCACAGTAATAATTCGGGAATGGACCACCTCACAGTAACGGTTCAGGAATGGACCATCTCATACAGTACAGTTCAGGAATGAACCATTACATCAGCATCGGCATCAGTTTTGGGGATGAGTCGAGGGCCGAGGCCCACATCAGTATCAGTCTGGGGGCGAGGTCCATATCAATATCAATTTGGGGCGAGGCCCATATCAGTCTGGGGGTGAGGCCCACATCAGTTTGGGGCGAGGCCCACATTAGTATCAGTTTGGGGCGAGACCCATATCAGTCTGGGGGCGAGGCCCAAATCAGTTTCGGTCTGGGGGCAAGGCCCTCATCAGTGTCAGTCTGGGGGTGAGGCCCACATCAGTATCAGTCTGGGGGCGAGGCCCATATCAGTATCAATCCGGGGCGAGGCCTACATCAATATCAGATTGGGGATGAGTCCTAGGGCGAGGCCCACACTAGTATCAGTTTGGGGCGAGACCCATATCAGTTTGGGGCGAGGCCCACATCAGTGTGAGTGTGGGTGCGAGGCCCTCATCAGTACCAGTTCAGGGTCGAAGACCCACTACATCATCAGTTCGAGGGCGAGGTCCCTATTGTCAGCGGTGTTAGGTCGATGTGCCTAGGGTCGAGGTGCCCACTACATCATCAGTTCGAGGGCGAGGTCCCTATTGTCAGCTGTGTTGGGTCGATGTGCCCCCGTTGTCGGTTGTAGTTTCGGGTCGAGGTGCCTAGGGTCGAGGTGCCCACTACATCATCAGTTCGAGGGTGAGGTCCATATTGTCAGCGGTGTTGGGTCGAGGTGCCCAGGGTCGAGGTGCCCCCGTTGTCGGTTGTAGTTCCAGGTGGAGGTGCCCAGGGTTGAGGTGCCCACTACATCATCAGTTCGAGGGCGAGGTCCCTATTGTCAGCGTTGTTGGGTCAAGGTGCCCAGGGTCGAGTGCCCACTACATCATCAGTTCGTGGGCGAGGTCCCTATTGTCAGCGGTGTTGGGTCGAGGTGCCCAGGTCGAGGTTCCCCCGTTGTCGGTTGTAGTTCCGGGTCGAGATGCCCAGGGTCGAGGTGCCCACTACATCATCAGTTCGAGGGCGAGGTCCCTATTTTCAGCGGTATTGGGTCGAGGTGCCCAGGGTCGAGGTGCCCCCCCATTGTCGGTTGCAATTCCGGGATGCGTCCCAGGGTCGAGGGCCCACTGCATCATCAGTTGTAGTTCCGGGATGCGTCCCAGGGTCGAGGATGTTAGGTTTTATCTAGGTCCCAAGATCAAACAAGACATGAAATCATGTGTGAATACATCAACGGAGGTAGCGGAATACTCACATCGATCGGTTGAGACGATTTGAAGACGAATGAAGCCACAAAGTGCACTGCCTTCACGCCCACTGCAGCAGTTCACTACCCTCCAAAACAGAATTTTGAGCTGCGAAAATGAGCTCCAAGATTGCGTCAAACGAATCTCGACTCATGGGTGAACCTCTCTACCACCTTCGCATATCTCGTAGTGTGCTAGCACTTGCGGTTTTTGCCACCAAAACCCAACTCTTGGCTTCTCTTTGGTCGGTTTTTACAAAGAAAAAACAGTGAGCAATTTGCCCATTTTGGGCGTGAGAGTGTGGAGAGAATGGAGAGAGATGAATGTGTTATTAGTTGGTAAACCTTTCCAAAAAGGTTTATATATTTTTCCATAAAAAAATATAAAGCATTTACCAAATAAATAAAATGGTAAATACTCCCACCAACTTTCACTATTTCAACCACACACACATCAACTATTCATTTTACTTTAATAAAGTGATGTGTGTCTATCACTCAATCAATCAATCACATCAATCAATCACATCACTCAAAGTGACTTTTGATTTGACGCTTGATGTGACGAATGATTTGACGCTTGATGTGACTTGCGTCGACCGCACTCGAATTCGAAATATGAATGCGCTCGCAATCACACTCGGGTTCGGTTTCGCTAATTCCTAATTAGCGAATTTTCCGTTGCGTCGTAATTAAATGATTACGCCTAGCGAATTCACTATTCACGTCGCTAACAATTAATTCTAAATTAATTCGTTCGCCCGAATTAAAATCTAATTTTAATTCCGCGTCGAAATCTAATTTCATTTAATATATCGAATATATTAATTTACCGATTAATTCCAAATTAATCATTCTTTCTCTTTAGACGATATTTTATCCCAGATAAAATATCTCCGTAATTAATCCTAGATTAATTCTCTCTCTCTTCTATATAATCCCAGATTATTTAATAGTGCGAGTCATACGTCATCGGTGGATTATTGGGAAGCGACCCATGAGATCCCCGTATAAGTCGGCAGTAAATACGGTCGTCGGAGTATCCGAATCACGTACGTACCAAGTACTACGTTCTACCGATTTACGAGACAAGATCGGCTTCTAGCAAAGCACGAAGTCTACCGAATTCTCCGGTCATATTCATCTAAGAATATTTAAGATCTATATCAAGCGTAGTATACCAAGTATTGTGTATATCGGCCCAGTATCGGATAGTCACGTGCTAGGGCTGGGGCTGGATAAGTGTCTGCCCCGTCCGAAGCACATGTCGGATGTCTGGTAACTAGTCTCTATAATCGGATATACATGACCTTGTCATAATATCCCGATGGCCGGCCAGCACTTAAGAGCACTAATACCGTATCCTGCGTGACATCATCTCCACTATGACTGGAGTGATACTTCCGTCTTGACATCACACCCAATACTCTACGATTCTCAATATACCCAGCATTGGCGTACACAGAACCGGTTAGAGTCCTAGACGACCTCAACTAAAGTATATTGAATGTCGTAAGCATTAGCGGTGCAAGTCTCAGGTTAAGACCAAATACACCTACCCTGATGTCGGACTCCCATAGACACATAGTCATAATACCAATGGGATTCCGAGGGGTCTATCCAGAGCGAAGCTGTTTCCCGTACCATCGGTGAAACACAACCTCCTATCGCACTTGCATGAGTATCCAATACCCAAATATATGAGAACTATGCTGTTGTGTCCTCACAACGCGCACAAGTGCAATACTAGCCTATTCCGCATTATCGATGTCCAGTCTCGATAATACTACGACTAGGGATATTTAATGATTAATCCTTCGTGGACTGATACTGTCTCATATCATCTCAATCCAGGAACTAATCATATGGACCTCTCTTCATTTATATATCTAAGGTGATCTAATCACAAATGATGAGAGTGCAATTTCCTTGTCACATAGTTAATTTGTACAACAACACTATGATCTGTACAAATAGTGACGCTATGGGTCATATTATCCAACAATCTCCCACTTGGCACATAGCCAGTCACTCAAGTGTCCCACACCCGAACTATGTACGGTTCGCTCAAATTGCTGAGAAAAGGTTTTCGTCAGCGGATTTGCATGATTATCGTCTTACGCGATTTATACGATCATCACATCACCACGATGTATGATCCGAACGAATCAGATGATATAGAAGTATATATCTGGATCGTCGATGAGACCTTTAATTCTTTAGCCTTGTGCTGACGCCTAGCTCAGCTGCTAACAGAACTATATCTAATCTAATTAGATTTATTATCGACCCAAATGGCTTCTATTGCTGCCTCAGCCGCACAATAATCCGCATTTGTTGTTTATTGTTCGGCAACAGTATCTTGCTCGGAAGATTTCCAGCTCATTGTCCCGTTTTTCAAACTTTATAGTACCGTAGTATTAAACTGTTTGGAAACTTGCAGCAGTGATCCCAGTCACTTCAAGTTCTCCTTCTCCATAGTTTTAGACAACATCTTTAGTCTAATACTATAGATGTCCTTAACTTCAATCCAGTGACTATCACTTGGATTGTCCTGATTATGACTCCATATGCTCAAAGCGTATGAGACACCATATCAAGTACATTTTAAATGTACAATTTCCCAGAGAGTGTTAACAACTCCAAATCTATCCCAGTAGATCTTTATTCCTTGAATAAAGGTTGTTACTCCCCAGAATTCTACGGAGAATTTCTATGAAAGCCAAGCTTTCACCAATTGCTTTATGGGAATTTCACTGTCAGTGCTCTCCCACTATACCTCCTTATATACACAAGAATCATTTCGTTTTGAGTCAAATCATAAACCATTATGATTATTTCAAAACGACAGTTCCAAGAACCTTATGCTTGCTTCAATCCAAACATGGATCGAATAACCCGCAAACCTTGTTTGTCGGTTATATACAAAATCGTCAGGATGTTGTAAGCATCCTCCAAGAGGTTTCCTTTTCAGGAAAGCGATTTTGATCTACAACTGACACATTTCATAAATGAAATATGCAGTATCAACAAGCATCATCAAAATGGATTTACTATGGCAACAGATAAAAAGGTTGAACCGTTATTAACACAATGTTGATAACGATACCTTTCCGTCACAAGCCTAGCTTTGTACGTTGGTTTGTTGCCATCCATGTATGTCTTCCTTGAAGATGATTACAGTACCAATAGGCATAATGCCTTGCGGTACATCAACTAGTATCCAAACATAGTTGTTATACATGGAATCCATTTCGAACTCATGGCACTTTGCCATAATAGGGAGTCGATACCTTGTATCACTTCCTCGTACGTAGTCGGTTGGTATACCTCCATAAGATTTACATCTTTAAGGGGTTACATCAGAAACCCATACCCCAGGTTGTTTTCTGATTCTCTCCGATCTACGTGGTTCTTGTGTATTTGAAGATTAATGGTTTAGATTCATCCTTGATGAACTATTTATGTTCCATTACGGACTTCGTGCCTTGAACAGTATTACCCTGATTTTCATCGTGTTTTACTGTCCTCCCACTTACCACTGCATATCGGTATTCCTCTTAGGAAAACCGCATGGCGAGCAACAATCACATTGTTCTCTTGTGAGATATATAAGTACTATACTTATGGTTTCCCTTAGGATAACCTATATTTGGCACTTATCCAATTTGGGTTCTTAGTTTGGTATCATCCAAACGTTATGCCTGGCATACCCAAATTATTAGGAATGAGAAACCCTGTTTCTTTCCTGTTCATATCCTCTATGATATCTGTCAAACAGATTTATATGGAACCTTATTCTAAATAAGTTTTGCACTGTTAATACATATCATGTTGAAGGAAATGATAGCTCAGAGCGACTCGTGATAAACCTTATCATGTCCAACAAAATTCGTTTTTAGTTTGGACATACAGTCAAACTGACGTGTCTCGGGAGGAGTCCTCATCTGAAAGAATAATGTACTCTTTCATGTATATTTGAAACTTACTGCTTAAGTATTTTCATTACGGTCTTACCGTGATGGCATAATACTATAGTCGATCTGTTTATCTACTTCGTGTTGAAACTCTAATAGTTTCCGATCTGTGTTCTTCAAAAGAACACATAACCATAACGTGATGCCACATCCGTTAAGGTCACGAAATATTCATGTTCACATCTAGCCTAGCTAGATATGGGCCCACTAACTTCACCATGAATAGGGCTAACAGATCGGTGGCTCTTACACTATTACCAAGTAAACGGTGTTTTAGGTACTTTACCTAACAAACTAGATTCGTAGACTTTATTTGAATAGTAAAATCAGTCCTAGTACCCACTCTTCAAAAGTCCGGATATACGAGTCTTGTTTAATTATGTCCTAGACGACAATGCCACAAATAAGTCTCTATTGATCAAATCAATTTGAGCTATTTATTTTTCATTTTATATGTTTTGAGATTTTAATTATATTCAAAATGTAAATTCTGTTATTCACATCTAATGTGTTTATCTCAGTATCATCTTTATATAATGAAACACTTAGTGTTCTAGAATATAAAGGTTTATCCACAATGGATTAAACATTGATATAGAGATAATGTCTCTAGTCAAACTAGTTACATTCTAGAATATAAAGTTTATCCACAATGGATTAAACATTGATATAGAGATAATGTCTCTAGTCAAACTAGTTACATTATAACAGTTCCTAATTTAAGTACACACCCGAAGGGTAGTTCCTAAACTTAGGTATCTATGGTCGAAACAGCGACTTCCCCGTCCTTCCGATTCGCAGAGTAATCTCAGCTTGAAGTCAGTATCCTGTTCAAAGCAGATTCTGAACATCAATACATATATTTTATGTACCATACTAAGTATTTAAAATCTAATTTCAATACTAGTTATGAACATAACTTTGACAAACATTTTTAAAGTAAGAGCCTTGCCCTTTCTTTAATTCCTTCGTGTCTGCCATATCCAAATGGTAGTCACTTTGGGATATGTCAATTATCCTTTTCAATATTTCAAGAACCTTAGGCCAAGCCTTGGGTTTTTAGAATATCGAAACGATGTGCACCTCGTGCTACATGCCCAATTGCAAAATTTGACTTTATCTCCTCTAGAATAGTCAATTAATTCTCCAAGAATTATAAATTGCAATTTTAATACTTATTAAATCTAAAATTAGATTTATGACAAGTATATTTTATTAAGCACTAAAGTCATCATCACATAAATCTTCCAAAGATTTTATGCTCTACTTATTTTGCTTAATTTTGGGCTTAAGGTATAATAAGTTATTTTATCAAATAAAGTAAACTATTATTTATTCCCAATTTGAAAATTAAATCATTTAAAATATTTAATCCCAGATTATATTTTAAATATCCAACTTTTCAATTCTTTCTTTCTTGATTTCAATAGTCCAACTATTTAATCAATTATTAGTGGTACTATATATTATAATGATTATAATAGTCCAACTATATAATCAAATATAATCCAAATTAATTAACCTCAATTACATTGATTACTATAATCCAATTATAAAATCAACTGTAAACTGAAATTAATTAATTCAAATATATTGATTAATATAATCCAATTATATATAATCAACTATAATACAGTCCAACTGTTTATTAAAACAACATTAAATATTAGTCCTAACTAATACTTTTAATATATGACGAGTGATATTTGTTTGAGCGCGTATGGCGAGTAATTGAACGAATATTGCAAATTCAATTCTTGCCTCCCACTATTTTTCGTCGAGCCTCTAACCCTCTGTCGAGTACTCGGGAAACCGTGTTTCCTAGTGGGCTAGGATCCCGTTAAATATCACACAATCTTGACTTTGGCCAACAAATTGTATGATAATTAACTAGGTAGATCTCTAAGATCAATTGAATCTAATCCAATTCCTAGATCCAGTAGGTGGACATCCAAGTCCGAAACATATATCTTATATATGCCTATATATCGAATATATAGCCTAACCTTTTTCCTCTGAATCAACTAGGCCTTGGCTTTGGCACAACAAACCTGATTCCAGTCAAGCGCGGACCCATTGACCATGGAAGCTTCGTAATCAATGTCGTTGGACAAGAAGTGGTCTTGACTTTGGCCAACAAACCACAACTTGGACAAGACACCAATATGGAACAAAGCCTCGTGATTCAAACACATCTTCGACGGACAAGGGCTTGACTTTGGCCAACAACCCATGCCAATCTAGGATCTTGAGCAAGAATCACTCAATGGAAGGAAAAGACGCATGATATTTGATGAGGGCTTTTCGCGTGCAAATTGGCTACCAATTTCATTATCTTTGTTAAGGTCTCATCATCATACACCCTTAAACATGCATTCTAAATACATAATAAAGCGAGTATGAAAATAAATAATAATGATATGCGATGGATACTTAACACATTGATCCTAGATCAAATCTCTCCCTTTCTCACTCAAGCTAGCACTTGTATTACTTCTACCCGTTACACTACACTTCTAAAGAAACCTCATTTACATTGAGGGGAATAGGTGAGAAGAGAATACAAAGAGAATAGAGGTGATAAGGCTGGACACGCAGGTCCAATTTAATAAATCGAATTTATTACAACAATTTCCAAAATTGCCCCCACCCGACTAATATCCATCCGATATACATTATTCATTCATCACAACCACGTATTCACACATAAGCATGCTATCAATCAATCTAATCAAATTAATTAATCTGATAATTATGTGATCATCCAATGTTCAAACAACGATTTGATTTTGCTCGAGTCAAACTCGTTTTTGCGAAAAATACTCAAAGTACGAATTCTTGAATTAAATTAAACTACATAATTAAATCCAATTTAACATGTATTTAATACTAATTCACTATTCAATTCCAAATAAATATTACACTTTATTTAATAAACCTTTTCGACTTAAATTCCAAATTTAATCGCGTCGGGACTCAAAGCCCGATTAACGTCCAACGTCAATTCAATTCAAGTCTAATGGGCTTTAATTAATTTCTTTAAGGCGTGGGCTTTGGCAACCAAAGCCCAATCAAGGAGTAACCCCATAAGCCCAGAAATCAATTTAGGCCCATTAGGCCCAATTAAACTTTAAAGGTTTATAAGTTGCATTTGGGCTTAACGGAAGTGGCTTTGGGCCCAATTGGATCCAATCCAATTTGCCCAAATCCAACTTTGTACAAAAAAGCCCAATAAGCCCAATTACAACAATAGAAGCCCAAATCCAATTTAAGCCTAAATAATTAAATTTCATGAATCCAATTCCGCAATTTAATTACCTAAAGTGCATTACATGATTAACCAACTAAATCAATATTTCCAAAACACTAAATTAGTCCATTAATCCTGCTCATTATCATTATCACATGTCCAACACATAAATGAAAAAATCAAACCCATTTTACATGCTTCTAAGTCTCGGCCAAGGAAGGATTTTATATCCGATTTGGTTCAATCCAATCAAAGCCACAATCGACATTAAATCAACATTCCTAAATGATTTTATACACATCCAATTGTTCAAAATCAAAATATACCAAGACATTCAAGGGCAAAAGCATTCGGCCAAGGTGATGGTTTTAGGGGTTTTTGTTCAATTCAAAATTAATCCAATTAATCTCCAAATCAACATCATCCTACTTCATTACAACTCATCTAATGAATTAATAATGAAAAATTCCAAGACAAATTTACCCAAATTTTAAGCCCTTACATTTTCATGCTTGAACCTATAGCTCTTGATGCCATTGTTAGGTTTTATCTAGGTCCCAAGATCAAACAAGACATGAAATCATATGTGAATACATCAACGGAGGTAGCAGAATACTCACATCGATCGGTTGAGACGATTTGAAGACGAATGAAGCCACAAAGTGCACTGCCATTCACGCCCACTGCAGCAGTTCACTGCCCTCCAAAACAGAATTTTGAGCTGTGAAAATGAGCTCCAAGTTGCGTCAAACGAATCCCGACTCATGGGTGAACCTCCCTACCACCTTCGCATATCTCGTATTGTGCTAGCACTTGCGGTTTTTGCCACAAAAACCAACTCTTGGCTTCCCTTTGCTCGGTTTTTACAAAGAAAAACAGTGAGCAATATTGCCCATTTTGGGCGTGAGAGTGTGGAGAGAAATTGAGAGAGATGAATGTGTTATGTTGGTTAAAACCTTTTCCAAAAAGGTTTATATATTTTTCCATAAAAAAATATAAAGCATTTACCAAATAAATAAAATGGTAAATACTCCCACCAACTTTCACTATTTCAACCACACACATCAACTATTCATTTTACTTTAATAAAGTGATGTGTGTCTATCACTCAATCAATCAATCACATCAATCAATCACATCACTCAAAGTGACTTTTGATTTGACGCTTGATGTGACGAATGATTTGACGCTTGATGTGACTTGCGTCGACGCACTCGAATTCGAAATACGAATGCGCTCGCAATCACACTCGGGCTCGGTTTCGCTAATTCCTAATTAGCAAATTTTCCGTTGCGTCGTAATTAAATGATTACGCCTAGCGAATTCACTATTCACGTCGCTAATAAATTAATTCTAAATTAATTCGTTCGCCCGAATTAAAATCTAATTTTAATTCCGCGTCGAAATCTAATTTCATTTAATATATCGAATATATTAATTTACCGATTAATTCCAAATTAATCATTCTCTCTCTTTAGACGATATTTTATCCCAGATAAAATATCTCCGTAATTAATCCTAGATTAATTCTCTCTCTCTTCTATATAATCCCAGATTATTTAAGAGTGCGAGTCATACGTCATCGGTGGATTATGGGAAGCGACCCATGAGATCCCCGGATAAGTCGGCAGTAAATACGGTCGTCGGAGTATCCGAATCACGTACGTACCAAGTACTTCTACTCTACCGATTTACGAGACAAGATCGGCTTCTAGCAAAGCACGAAGTCTACCGAATTCTCCGGTCATATTCATCTAAGAATATTTAAGATCTATATCAAGCGTAGTATACCAAGTATTGTGTATATCGGCCCAGTATCGGATAGTCACGTGCTAGGGCTGGGGCTGGATAAGTGTCTGCCCTGTCCGAAGCACATGTCAGATGTCTGGTAACTAGTCTCTATAATCGGATATACATGACCTTGTCAAAATATCCCGATGGCCGGCCAGCACTTAAGAGCACTAATACCGTATCCTGCGTGACATCATCTCCACTATGACTGGAGTGATACTTCCGTCTTGACATCACACCCAATACTCTACGATTCTCAATATACCCAGCATTGGCGTACACAGAACCGGTTAGAGTCCTAGATGACCTCAACTAAAGTATATTGATTGTCGTAATCATTAGCGGTGCAAGTCTCAGGTTAAGACCAAATACACCTACCCTGATGTCGGACTCCCATAGACACATAGTCATAATACCAATGGGATTCTGAGGGGTCTATCCAGAGCGAAGTTGTTTCCCGTACCATCGGTGAAACACAACCTCCTATCGCACTTGCATGAGTATCCAATACCCAAATATATGAGAACTATGCTGTTGTGCCCTCACAACGTGCACAAGTGCAATACTAGCTTATTCCGCATTATCGATGTCCAGTCTCGATAATACTACGACTAGGGATATTTAATGATTAATCCTTCGTGGACTGATACTGTCTCATATCATCTCAATCCAGGAACTAATCATATGGACCTCTCTTCATTTATATATCTAAGGTGATCTAATCACAAATGATGAGAGTGCAATTTCCTTGTCACATAGTTAATGTACAAACAACACTATGATCTGTACAAATAGTGACGCTATGGGTCATATTATCCAACAGAGGACCCACTACATCATCGGTTTGAGGGCGAGGCCCCTTTGTCAGTGGTATTGGGTCGAGGTGCCCAGGGTCAAGGTGCCCCCGTTGTCAGTTGCAGTTCCGGGATGCGTCCCAGGGTCGAGGGCCCACTGCATTATCAGTTGTAGTTCCGGGATGCGTCCCAGGGTCGAGGACCCACTACATCATCAAGTTTCAGGGCGAGGCCCACTTTGTCAGCGGTATTGGGTCGAGGTGCCCCCGTTGTCGGTTGCAGTTCCGGGATGCATCCCAGGGTCGAGGGCCCACTGCATCATCATCACAGTTCATATTCGGTGGTTCGGGAACAAAGCCCATAGGTCGAGGCGCCTCGCCACCATATCTATTAACATCAAATCAGTTCGAAGCAGCATGCAAGTCAGGTGGCAGCTGGCGAGCCAGGTAAGTAAAATGCTTGCACGTACTTTGATAGGATTGTCATGTTCACACACTGCACAAGTCCTATCAAAGTGGGGGCGACTGTAGACATTGCATTTTTGCATATCAGCCGATGATGAGTCTCATATGGAGACACTATCTCTTTAGTTATGAAAGCCGCGGGAAACGGACGTTGGAAGGGTAAAGTTGAGAATTAGTATTTTTTCAGATTTAACTCGCTTGTTTCGCTTCGGGTTCACTTGTTGGACCTCTGTTTTAAAACACACCAAACCCATTAAATCACATCCAAAAATAATTAAATTAAATTTAAAACACATCTCACAAATTAAATAATTAAAACCTTTAAAATACATGTCACAAATTAAATTAAATTAAATTAAAGTTAACTAATTTAAAGTAAATTAAAATACAATTAAAATCCAATTAAACTAAATCAAATTAAAGTCCAATCCAATTATAACCAATTAAATTAAATTCACAAATTAAATTAAACTAAATCTAATTAAATTAAATTTCAAAATTTAAATAATTCCTCTCCTAAATTATATAAAATTCTTACCTTAAATAATTAAATTAGACACACACACTTGTTTCCTTTTAAATTCATGCACAACCCTAACTACAAAATATAACTTGAATCAACCCTCTCCCCCGAGACATGGACGGCCGAACAAAAAGAAACAAAAAAAAAACCCTAATAACACTCACTGATCACCTCTCTTCTCTCTATTCCCCCTCAACCCTAAAGCTTCACGCCTCCATCATCTTCTTGCCTCACTCAACCCTCAACAGCCACTTAAATACACTGAATCCTCACGCCAAACAAAAAAACGAGAATGAAACCCTGAAAGATGTCTCGGCCTCGCCCGTCTCCATTTGCTATCCTCTCTCACAAAACATAGATAAAACCCTAGAGAATGATCTCGGCAGCCACTCAGCAAATTAGAAACCCTCATTCAACTCAAATCTCACGGCAACAAATCACACACACCGACAACGGCTAGCCACCTAACAGCCCTTCACCGAGAATAAACACACTCAAAAACACCAACTCGCAACTGCCCCTTCACGCCGTAAACACTCCACACAGCCTCCCACTGCACACACGCCCTTCTCTACTAACAGCAACTCGGCATGCTCACGATCAACAACCCTTCAGCGTATCCTTTCTCTCCATAACCCCACACATGATCAAAACCTAACAAGACACTCACACAGCCCTTTCCCTCAACATCCACTCACGCTTAAACCAGCCAACAACTCACGGCATCTCCCAAAACCTAAATCAACAAACCGACCATAAAATGCACGCCTAAAGACCACCGTACAATCAGTCCCTTCATCCAGCTCCACGCCAACAGCCACACGTCTTCAAAGCCACATAACTTCATCAAACCAACACGTCCCCACTGCTTCAAACTTAACAGCGCACGTTGCACCCACAAACACTCTTCACGCGTCTCACCTTCACCCTTCACTCAGTCCCCCCATTTACCATTCAGACCACATACCCTCTCGCCAGCCACTAACCTAAACACCTATCTCACTGAATAAGCGCATTGCCTTCACAAATAGCAATTAACGTGAATCCCACATCGACCAATTCCATAGCCTCTTGCTTCGCCATAGCCATCACCCACGTAACAAGAACCCTTCGAACCCATTCAACCTCACGCAGCACACACATAGCCTTCACGTATCATACTACTTCACAACCACTTACGCACATGGCAGCAACCTTCTCGGCCAGGCCTCACTGCATACACTCACCTACAGGTCATAAGCCACGCAGTCCCTCATTCTTCTGAGCTCTCGGCACGTCTCCATAACCCCAATAGCCATCACTCTTATTCACCACAAACATGCTCATTCACCCAGCCTCCTCCTTCACGTAACCAAGACAGAATAACCACTAAACCCTAGGTTGCCTCTCCTCTCAGTCACACGCACCCAAGTAGCAGCCCATGCACACGCAACCATATTCTCTTCACGCTCAACCTGCACTCTCCATCCACGCCAAAAACTGCCAATAAACCACTTAAGAGACATGTTTCGTTCCATCAAAACTTGTATTTGAGCATGATATAGTTTGTAGGTTATTTATCTATTGTTTAAAGCATGATTTTTCTTAGTTTATTATTTATTGTCAAATCATGATAATGTTAGTTTTATGCATGATAGGTTGCTTAGTTTATGTTTATATTCAAATAGTTATTTATTTATTTCAATTGAATGGTTTGATATGCTCGTTGTGTTCTATTGTGTGTTTACCGTTTAATGTTACTTTCCAAGCATGTAAACTTAGATTAGTAGTTACTCTTATGAATGCATATTAGATCTAGGACATTCTTGAGCATACACCTTGAATAGATTCGGTCAGTTTATTGCAAAAATCATATCATCACAAGTGACATAAGTGAGGGACCATTCCGAACCCAACGGTTTGAGGTCTTCCCTTGCGAGGGGTGAGTGCGGCCTTAAATATTTGTCCCAGTTCACACTGGGTGGCGACTCCATGTTATATCTCCGGTCAAGTTCACCACGAGCTATTCCGTACTCCCAACTAGGCCGCGAGCCTAGAACAGCGTCGCCGATTTCTGTGTCCTACATCGGTTTAGGTAATAACCTTGTTACTGCCTATATGGTCGGTTGGACTTAATTGAGACAAACGGAATTTCCGCCTTTATGGTATATTTAAATATAATTATTTAATCGGTAAACATTGACAATAAAGGAGATTTCTAATTTTGAAATATTAAAAGTGGATCCTCTAACCCCAGTATTTTCTTTCATTATTGTAATTTTACTTTTATTTATCTCCAAGTTATTTTTTATGATGTTTTGTTTATTTAAGTGTTTAGGAATCCTAAGTATGTTTTGTAACTAAACATATTATCTAGGGGTGTGATGAATTCCAATATCATCGGTTTATAAGGGGTTATTTCATGTCTTGGGTAATATAAAGGTTTATGTATTAAGTCTTAAGCTTAATGCTGCTTGTTAACTGGCCATTAATAAGATTGATGTGGTAAACTTAAAATAAACTTGACGAATGAATTTTAGGTTTAAGCCTTAGACTTAATAGCCCATGATCTTTATTAAGGATAGATAACCCTTAATAGATTTCCTTCCAGGATAGACATATACCTGTCGGGCGGGGGTAACCATAATTGGAAGTTAATCTTAATGAATTTAAGTAACTTGGTTAATATAGACATATGATTAATTGGGTTACACTGGGTATTTGCATCTGACCATCAACAGAGGCTTTTGCATAATTTCGTGTTCAAGGTTAGTAAACCAATATATTGCACAAAAATGAGATAATCACTTCATTTTTAAAAGATATTGGAAGGATTCACAACCATAGATAGTTTAATAATATTGATTTTACCTTTAATTCACTTTCACATTATTTTATTTACTTGTTTTAGTTTAAAGTCACCATCCAATCACACAACCAATCTATTAGATACTCGTAAACATTTGGCTTCATAAATTAATAGCTTAGGTATTAAGTCCTCGTGGGATCGATATATTTTATACTACTTGAACGATACGTGCGCTTCCGTTATACGTGTGTGATCACGCCGATCAAGTTTTTGGCACCGTTGCCGGGGACTTATTTATCTTTCACTATTAATTTTGAGGTTAGATACCTTTACTTGTGTCTAATTTATTTTTACTTATTATTTTTGTTTTATTTTGTTTCAGGTTTTCAGACACTACATGAGAAGAACCAGAAACTTTGAAATCCGTCAGCTTGACCCATTGATTGAAAGAACCATCAGACAGTTGAGAAGCGAAATGCGTGAAGGTCAAGAATCAATGATCAACATGGAACCTGAACCTTTGGAGGTTGTACCACCAATTCCCATTCGAGACAGAACTATTCCAGTGGTTGACGGCTTCATTTCATGTATTGTACTTCCTCTCTTACCAGCAAATGCATGTGACATCAAATCATGCATCCAAATGATACAAAAGTCGGTTCAGTTTGTGGGGAATGCAACTGAAGATCCTAATGCCCACATTAGCAACTTCTTGGAAGTTTACGGCATATTCAGCTACAACCGAGCAGCTGAAGAAGCAATGAGACTGCATGTTTTCCCATATTCTTTGAAAGACAGGGCTAAGGCTTGACTACATTCACTACCAGCTGGTTCCATCATAACTTGGAACACTCTAGCCACCAAATTCCTTGCAAAGTACTTCCCCATAACATGAACTGCAAAGCTGAGGAATGACATTACATCATTTGTGCAACATGAATTAGAATCCCTCTGCGAAGCTTGGGAAAGATACAAGGATTTTCTTAGAAAATGTCCTCACCATGAGATTGCAAAGTGGCTACAAGTCTAAACCTTTTATAATGGACTTAATGGATTAATGAGAACCACAATTGATGTTGCTGTTGGAGGAGCCTTAATGGAAAAAGGAGAAGATCAGGCCTGAGACTTAATTGAAGAAATGTCCAACAATAATTCTTTATGGCCAACATAAAGGAGCATGATTCAACGAATCGCAGGAATCCACGAAGTTGGAACCAACACAACAATGAATGCCAAGCTAGAAAAGATGTGCAAATTCATGGAAACACTTAGCACGCAAGTTGTAAACATCGCCGGAGCCATAAGTTCACCATATGGAGGAGCACCAGAGACAAACCAACATGATGAGATGGTGAATTATGTCAACAATTTCAACAAATAGGGAAACAATCCATATTCCAACACCTACAACCCAGGGTGGAGGAATCATCCCAATTTCGCATGGAGCACAATTCAGGGCAAATGAACAATCCACCATTAGGATTCCAACATCAAAACAAAGGCCATGAGTATGAAAAAAAAGGAATAATAGAAGTGCTGGCTCACTTGAAAAAGCTAGAAGTAAAATATAACTCTCGAGCAACATCATATGATGCTATGTTTCAATCCCAAGCAGCATTAATTCAAAGCCATGCAGCATCTTTGAAGGAACTGGAGAATCGAATGGGACAACTGGACAATGCTCAGAGTTACAGACCGCAAGGAAACCTTCCTAGCAACACAGAACCAAATCCAAGGAACATAGGAAGAAGCAATGTCATGCCATCACTTTGAAAAGCGGTACTGAAATCAACAAAAAAGTTGGAATCAAGGCATCCACTGAGGAAGTTCCAAAAGAAAGCAACGAAGCTAAACTGAATATAGAGAAAAAAAAAAGAGGTAAAAGAAAATGATCGAGAAAGATTCACTCCACCTCCATCTTTTCCACAGCGTCTCCAAAAAAACAAACTGGATAAACAATTTGCTCGATTATTAGAGATCTTCAAAAAGTTATATGTTGAACATTCCATTTGCAGAAGCATTGGAACAAATGCCCAGCTATGTCAAATTCATGAAAGACATTCTTTCATGAAAGCGGAGATTGGGAGACTACGTGACAATAGCATTGACAGAAGAATGCATCACCATCATTTAGAGGAAGCTTCCCCCAAAGTTGAAAGATCCTGACAGTTTCACCATCCCTTGCATCATAGGAGAATATAACTTCGATAAGGCTCTATGTGATTTAGGTGCTAGTGTTAAAACTGTAAATTGGAGAAGCAATTCCCACCCCAGTCTCTTTGCAACTTGCTGATAGATCGCTCACATTTCCGAGAGGTGTAGTTGAAGATGTGCTGGTCAAAGTCGACAAACTTATTCTCACAGCAGACTTTATTATCCTTGACATGAAGGAAGAAGAAGATGTGCCATGATCATCGGGAGACCATTCTTGGCTACCGGTCGAACCATTATTGATGTACAAAAAGGTGAACTAACTATGAGGGTACATGACCAAGAAGTAAAATTCAATGATTTCAAAGTCATGGAATTCCCGAATGATGAAAAGAATGAGGAATGTTTCAGACTTGATGTGAGAGATAGTACCATCCAGAACCCAAATGAAAAGCAAAGTTCAACCGATAAACTTAAAGTATGTCAACTGCCTGAAGATAAAGCGTACTGCACATTGAACAAGTTAAATCTTAAAATACAAGCAACTGAAGAGAAAAGACTCCACAAACTCAACGAATTGGAGGAATTCCATATATAGCCTTTCGAGAATGCCAAACTGTATAAAGAAAAGGCTAAGAAGAGACATGATGACAAGTTAGTGCGCATACAACTGGAACCGGGGCAGTGGGTATTGTTCAGCAAATCAATGTTGAAATTTTTCCCTGGAAGGTTAAAATCACGGTGGTCAGGTCTATTCTTAATCACTCAAGTTTTACCAGATAGAACTGTTGAGTTAGATGATCCCAATTCTAATGAAACATTCAAGGTTAAAAGTAAGCGTGTCAAACACTACTGGGGAGAATCATTGGAGCGACAAAATGAAAGTGTCACACTTTCATATCCAGCCTAACATTCGGGCAGTTATGTATAGCTGACGACATTAAATTTAGCGCTAGCAGGGAGGCAACCCATGTAAATTGTGTATATATTTAGATTTGGTGTGTTTTATTATTGTGTGTTTAATTTTTGTAGGTAAAGTCACATTTTAAGATGGAAGACATTCTCGTAAATCTTCACAAGTAATTTCCTTCTCTCCCTCAAAACTCTCTGATGAAAGTCTACAAAGTTCGCTTGTAACAAATGAGACTTCTAATGATCAAAGGTATTCCTAATGACATTCGTTGGATTATTGAAGCACATGTCCGATTGGCAGGTGAGTCCTCCGACTCTTTTATTTCATATCTGTCTGGTTTAGGAAGAAACACCTATGCTAAAAAGAGAAGAGCTAAAAAATTGAGTGTTTGCTATAAATGTGCATGCATGACATGTAATACTCATTGTCGTTCTTTAGGAATGGTGTCTGATAACCGTGAAGATAAAATTAAATTCATTAGGGATGGCTTGAGTAAAGAGTCTTTCG
This sequence comes from Zanthoxylum bungeanum, assembly GCA_019454045.1. Classification (NCBI taxonomy): domain Eukaryota; kingdom Viridiplantae; phylum Streptophyta; class Magnoliopsida; order Sapindales; family Rutaceae; genus Zanthoxylum; species Zanthoxylum bungeanum. The sequence goes on from SKCR01042204.1 coordinate 59,420, forward strand.
ATGACATATCATTGACTTTTGAGACGCATCCCAGTGGATATATGCATCACGTAATTCGCATGTTACATGCACAATTCCAAAAAGAAAGACAACATTTAAGTCTCTGGAATCTGATTCTAAAAGACCCTGTTTGCCAATTTATAGAAAATTGGATGGGAAGCTTATCCCTGACGTATAGACGTCATTCAAGCCGTTACTTCTTGTAAATATTATTATCTCTTTGTATTTATCTAATAATTGTGATTTATTTTGTTATTTTCTTTTATTTTCTCCTACAGGATCCAGCCATTTTGACTTTCACAATATATTTTACTGTTTAGCTAATAATTGTAATTTGCAGGTACTAGTGCTATTATTACTCACCCTTTTTCAGGTTCTATAAATTCAACTCATCATTGCATCTTGAAGGCATCCACACTTGAGAAAAAAATACATAAAAAATGGAAGCAACTTCAAGAAGACGAGTTGTAAACATTTGTGTGTTTTACGGTACTAGTGCTAGTTCTAAACCAAAATTGGTAGCGGCACACAGGAATTGGGTCGAGTCATAGCTGAAGGAATATGCACCTAGTATATGATGGTGGCAATCTTGGATTATGAGGTACGTTTCAAGGGCCATACATGAAAGAGGTAGTCATGTTCTGGGAATCATCCCAAAACCCTTAGTAGAGGCGAATCTGATAAGACCATCAAACGAAGAAGAACTTATCATGCCAGGTATGTCCGAACGACTTGTGGAAATGATTAACCGTACTGATGCTTTTATTGCCTTGCCAGATGGCTTAGATACGATGGAGGAAAGTTTTACAGTACTATTTTGGGCGAACCTGAACATACACCATAAACCAATTGGACTGTTTAACGCTGATGGATTTTATAATTTTCTTTGTGTGGTTCTTGATGATGCCCAAAGAAATAGGTTCGTATCAAAACCTGTAAAAGAAATCTTCTTCACTGCCAGAACTGCCAATGATTTAATTGACCAAATTTTAGCCTTTGAACCACAAATTGACCCTATCCTTTCCAAGATAAACTGGTCTTATAATGATCGTGGCAAGAAGTGTCGGATAAATATAGATCTTAACCTTTAATTTTCTTTTTAGATGTAGAATTTCAGCAAACCATGTACTATTTCTAAACTCTTCTTCTACTTCTTAAGACATTGGGGACAATGTCTCATTTAGGTTTGCGGGAGGGGAATAGTTGACTAGTATCTTGTTTTTATTTTTCAATTTTTAGTGAAAAAATGAAAAAAAAATTTAGAAAATATTAAAAATATTTTTTTGTTTTAACTTGACCAATCATGTGAAATTAGTGTGAGATAGCTGTGTAAGAAATTTCCACTCCTGAGACGTATCTCTGTTGGACAATTATGACCCATAGCATCACTATTTGTACAAAACATGGTGTTGTGGTACAAATTAACTATGTGACAAAGGAAATTGCTCTTTTATCATTTGTAATTGGATTACCAAGATATATAAATGATAAAAGTCCATATGATTAGTTCCGGATTAATAAGATATGAGACAATATTAATCCATTAAGGTTTAATTATTAAAACATCCATAGTCGTAGTATTATCGATATTGGACATCGATAATACTGAATAGACTAGTATTTCACTTGTGCATGTTGTGGGAGAATAACGACATAGTTCTCATATATTTAAGTATTGGATACTTATGCAAGTGTAATAGGAGGTTGTGTTTACCGATGGTACGGAAACAGCTTCGCTCTGGATAGACCCCTCGGAATTCCGTTGGTAGTATGCCTATGTGTCTATGGAAGTCCGAATCAGGGTAGGTGTATTTGGTTTTAACCTGAGACTTGCATCGCTAATACTTGCGACAATCAATATACTTTGGTTTTGGTCGTCCAGGGCTTTAACAGGTTCTGTGTACGCCTCTTCTAGGTATATTGAGAATCGTAGTGTATTGGGTGTGATGTCAAGGTGGAAGTATCACTCCAGTCATATGGAGATGATGGTCACGTAGGATACGGAACTGGTACTCTTGTATACTGCAGCTATCGGGATAATATGACTAGGTATGTTTATCCGATTATAGAGACTAGTTACCAGAGATCCGATATGTGCTTCGTACAGGGAAGACACAATTCCACCAGCCTCAGGCCTAGCACGTGACATCCGATACTGGATCGCAATACGCAATACTACGTATACTACGCCTGATACAGATTATATATTCCTTTAAGAATATTTCTGGAGAATTGGGTAGGCACGGTGCTTTGCTAGAAGCCAACCATGTCTTGTAAATCGGTAAAAACGTAGTACTAGGTACGTACGTGTTCGGATAGTCCGACGACCGGATTTACTACCAACATATCCAGGGATCTCATGGGTCGCTTCCCGAAGATTCACCGATGACGTATGACTCAAACATAATTAATCTAGGATTAATTATAAGAGAGAGAAAATTAATCTAGGATTAATTGCAGAGATATTTTATCTGGGATAAAATATTATTTAAAGAGAGAGAACGATTAATTTGGAATTAATCGATAAATTAATATATTCGATATATTATACGAAATTAGATTTCGATGCGGAATTAAAATTGGATTTTAATTCGGGCAAACGAGTTAATTTAGAATTAATTCGCTAGCGACGTGAATAGTAATTTTACTAGATCGCAACAGAAAATTCGTTAATTCGGAATTAGCGAACCCGAGCCCGAGATATGTTGCGGGCCCACTCGGATTTTGAATCAAGTGGGGCCCACAAGTGACATCACAAGTGACATCACTAGTCACCTTTGTCACTTTAAGTTGATGGAAGTTGTTGGTAAGGTGATTGAGTGTTAAACACACAAGTGTGATGGATTGAATGACATAAACCATTTTATTAATTTTGGTATATCATTTTTTACTTGATTTTAGAAATCAACACACATCACTTTTTTTTTTCTTCTCTCCCTCACTCGGCATTGTGCCATTTTTCCTCTCAAATTCTCTCATTGGCCGAGAGTTAAAAGAAGCAAATGGAAGATTTGTTGCAAATTTTTCATGGTGCTAGCACATCCAAGGAGTCATTCAAAGGTGATAGGGAAACCCATCTATGAGCATGGAATCAACACTTAAAGCTTGGAGCTTGAAGATCAACACAAAGAGCACAACAAAGAGGCTTGGCCAAATTCCATGGAGGAGAAATTTTTGTGTTCAACGCATCGCAAAGCAAGTCAAAGTGATTATTTCCGCTACTTTACTTTGATGTATTCGCACCTTTCATTGCTTAATTTGATCTTGGTTTGACCTAGAAAACCCACAATGGTATCAGAGCGGTTATTAAGCTGAAATTAAATTTAGGGTAAAATTGATTTGAGCATGATTTGATAAAATTGATTGTTTGAGTATGCTTGAATGATGATAACTTAGAGTTATGCATGATCAATTTGATGAAAATTGAATTGGATTATTTTTTCCCCAAAAATTTGGCTTGGCCGAATTGATAATATGCCCTAAAGTCATGGTAATTTTGTTTTTTGATCATTGGATGAGTTGAAAGACATGGGATAAATTGATTTATGATTTAATTGGATTGAAATCGAAATCGGATTTAAAAATCCTATATTGCCGTGAACAAAGAAGCATGTTGGAATTGATTTTGCTTCAATTATGTTGGACATAAATTGATAATTAGAAAGCATGATTAATTAGTGTAATTGGTTGTTTTGGAAATATTAATTTGACTAATTAATTATGGCTAATACACTTTAGTTAATTAAATTGTGATATTGGGAATATTGGAATTTAATTAGTTGGGCTAAATTTTAATTGGGCCTAATGGGCCTAAATTGATTTTTGGCAAAAAGTGATCCCTTATTGGGCTTTAGTTGCCAAAGTCCATGCCTTATAAATTAATTGAAAGCCCATTGGACTTTAATTAAATTGACATTGGATGTTAATTGGGCTTTGAGACCCGTAAAGATTAGATTTAGAATCTAAGTCGCAAAGACTCATTAATAAAGTATAATAATTTAATTTGGAATTAAATAAAGAATTAGTATTGAATACAAATTAAATTGGATTTAATATTGTAGTTTGATATAATTAAAGAATTCGTACTTTGAGTACTTATTCTTAAAAACGAGTTGGACTCGCGCAAATCAAATCATTGTTTGAACATTGGATGGTCATTAATTTCAGATTAATTAATTGGATTAGATTGATTGATAACATGCTTTGTGTGAATACATGGATGTGATGTATGAATAATGTATATCAGATGGATATTAGATGGGTGAGGGCAATTTTGGAATTTGTTGTAATAAATTTAGAATTTATTAAATTGGACCTGCGTGTCCAGCCTATTACCTCTTGACTCTTTGTATTTCTCTTCTCACCTATTCCCCTCAATGTAAATGAGGTTTCTTTAAAAGTGTTATGTAATTGGGTAGAAGTAAGAATTGTGCTAGCGGGAGAGAGGAAAGAGAGAGATTTGTTCTAGGAACAAAATGTTTTATATATCCATCCACATATCATTATTAATTTATTTATCGCGCCTTATTATGCTTCTAGAATGCATGCTTAAGGGTGTATGTGAAGGGGTTTTTAGGGGGTGAATCCGGTAACGCAGCGGAAGCGGTGAAAATCCGATTTTCAGATTTCAAAAATTTTTCTCGGATTAATTAAATAAACATTTTATTTAACATTCCAATAATCAAATATGAAAATAAATTCAATAAAACATTTTTAGGTGAATTTACCGAAATACCCTTGCTTTGTATTATTGTCCATTTTAGTCCGAAATTGATCTAATCAATTTTGAATGATTCTAAATCATTTCTAAGATGAAATTATGATGTTAAAACATCAAAACACCAAAGCAACCAAAATCCCCAATTTTCTTATCTTGGCCGAATGCACTCCAGGGGGGGGGGGGGGGGGGGGGGGGGGGGGGTTTGTGCATTTTGTCATTTCTGCATCAAAACACATCAAGATGTAATCCAATGATCATGAAACTTTATATGCCACATATACACACACAAATACACAACATATATGAAAAAGCCCCAAATTTGGAATTAGTTAAGAACCCTAATTTTTCAATTTCCACAAATTGGACAAATTAGACCAAATACATTAAATCAATTACTTCAATCATCATTCTTCCATCCAATCCAAGTCTCAACACAATGAAACAACTCAATCAAATCAATCTAGGTCATTTAAGAATGGGTCAATAACTCTAGATTAGCAACATGGTTTCAAAAACCTTAAAAGAAAGTTTACAACTACAATAGTCACAACCTTCCTTCACCATACATGCTCACACTTCTATCAAACTTCCATTAACAAAAACACAAAGAAATAAAGAAAGAAATAATCTAAGAACATCACATGTTGAAGCCTAGAACCTAAGGAACAATTTCCTCTCTAATAGCAAGTTTGAAAAACTTACTAAATTCCAAGCTATCTTTGATATGTCTTTCTTTTCTCAAGCTTTCCTTAGTTTTCTTCAATGGAGTTTATTTGGTAAAATGTATTAGGTTAAGTGTATCATGAAATGAAAAATAATTTATACTTGCAACAATAAGGCCTTGGCCGAATTTCACATATACAAAATATAAGATTTGTAATTTCATTTTCATTTCAAGCTAATTTAGTCAACTTGCCTAAATATCTAAATAACAACTTTATTAGATATTTATTTAAGTCAACAAAAGCAACTAACATCATTTACTTTAAATATCCTAA
>SKCR01042205.1:0-72480 GCA_019454045.1 Zanthoxylum bungeanum
ATGAGACGACAAAACGTCCTGAATTACGTAAAAAATAAATGAATGTTTTATTGACTAGGATGACAAAACTTCCTGACAAAACATCATGAATTACTTAAAGAATAAAATGGAAAAGAATGGGATGATAGAATGTCATGGATTATAAAAAATAATAAAAAAGTACACTTAAAGACTCACAGGACATGAAGAATCTTCAGTCAATGTTTTGTCTTTTACTACGCCAAATGCCTCAGTCGATGCCACTCCCCATTTACCTCTTCAGTAGTGATGTTGATGTCGGCCAAAAATCGGTGTATATCAATCTACATTAAATCTTCATAATCTTTTCTAGATCTTTGGCCACTATCATTCTCTTGGCTTCCTTACGCATCTAGCCCTCATCGATTTACCACTGAATTGCATTTATCTGTTGCTCGAGGCTAATAAGTATCGAGTCCTTAATCATGATCTTTTCAATGGCCTCTTTTAGAGACACTAGCATGACATCGATGGATCTGACTGTAACACCTCGGTAATTCCATCGATTACTATATTATATGAGACATAATACATTATATAAATCATGTTTAAGAATGTATGTGCTCGTGAATTATTTTTTTGAACATTCGATAAAATACTTTGCAGTTTCGATACAAAATTTATTTATGTTACATTCTAGACAGCCATAGTATTTGGGATATAACTTTTCATACGATCTCTTATTTTTATGAATTTTTTATCGTCGGAAGCTAAGACCGAGACCTATAACTTCCACCTTAGACACTTTTCCAAATTCGAATCAGAAGTAAGTCAAAAATCATAATTTCTGTGGCTGCTATAGTGAAATTTGAGAATGAGCTAGAATTGAGTGATGTGGCAAATTTTTGGACCACTCATTTGTAAATAAAAATCAGCCATATGCACTATAAATAACAAACACTATTCATCACCTTCTCTTCTACTTGAAGGCACGAATTTGGCCCTAAAATAACCTCAAATTTCTACAATCTCTCATGCCAAAAAATGAAGTAAAATTGATGATTTTTAACTATTCTTCATGCAAGTAAGCTTATTTTTCTTCTTCTTTCCTCTAATCTTGGGTTTATGACATGAATCTTCTTCCCCTAAATTCAAACTAGAAGAATCCTATAAACTTATTTTTGCATTTTAGCTTCAAAAGTATTGCTAGCATACATATTTAAGCAATTCATGATAGCATTGAGCATGGTTGAGCTTCTTTTAGTAAAAGCCTAATTTTTCCCCAAGGATAGTAGGCTGGCCGAGATTGTTATGACTCTTAGGGTGGAGTATTTTTGTTGCTTTTATGAAAATTAATGGTGAAGCATGCTTGGAATGATGATTGATATGAGATAAATTTGATTAGTGTTGAAAACTTCTAAAGCCCTAATATTCATGCCTTGATCAAATGGTATATAAGTAGTTTTGGATTGAATATGTTTCTTGTGTATTGATGTTGATCAAATGGTATATAAGTAGTTAGAGATTGAATATGTTTCTTGTGTATTGATGTTAAAGTTTAGGGAAGTGCTTATGTAGAGGAGAAGTATGATAATGTGAGGATTACTTGGGCATTGGCATGGCATTGTAGGTTGATGTTTAGCTCTGAAGATGAGCATATGTCGCGACGCATAAGATGAGGTTCTCTATGCCTCGGTTCTGTTTGAGCGGGAGTTGCGACACTCAACACTTAGTGTTGTGACGCAGAGCAAGAAGAAGCTACATGCCTCAGGTCTGATCATGTGGGAGTTGTGACACGAAACACCTAGCGTCGCGATGCGTAACAATAAATACTATTTGTTTCAGTCTGATCATATGAGCATCGCGACGTGCAAGACTTGAAATCGCGACGTGAAGCAAGACCGATTTCTTCCCATTTCAGTTTCTTCATAGGATGTTAAAGTCAGTTAAAAAGTTAGCTATCCCTACACGTATGCAACATGAATGAGCATCAATTACATCCATGACCATGATTAGCTTCTAGTTTATAAATGCTAACCATACTCGAATACAGTACGAACTAGCTTTTCCGCAGGAATCTCTTCAGTCACATCCATGATCATTGGCGATAGTTATTAATATGTGAATGGACTTTTTCTTTTCAAGTTGTGTTTTTGAATTAAGACTTACTTTTAAGCACAATAGGACGTTAGCCAAGTTTATTTCCCATTATTTAATGATGAGAATGTTTTGAGAAGTTTTGAGTTTAAAATCATGATTTTGTGATTTTTGGAGGCATGAGGGAAAAACCCATATCGGATGTGACTTATGGAATTGACGGTTATTGGAATTGACGGATATAGCATGTGCACATGTAGAGCAGAACTAGGGAGACGACGATACATAATGCCTCTAGATCCTAGTTTTAGGGCTATGGGGACGGCGATACGTAACGCCCCTAGACCCTAGATTCAGAGTTAGGATGATGGCATGAAGTGGGGGACAGTGATACATAACACCCCAATAGAATGGATTTGCACACATGGCTCTGGTTTAGTAGCTTGAGGGACAGTGATATGTAAGACCCCAAGACACTGGTTTAGGCGTATGGGGGGACACCGATATGTAACTCCCTCATGCGTTGGGTTTTCTACAAATTCTCAAAGACATGAATTTCAGAAAAGATAGTTTTACGAAAGAGTTTTCAAGAGAAACAGTTTTATGAGAATCTCAGATTTTTACAGATAGTAAAGATTTTAAGAAAATTTTCACATAAAAAGATTTATTTTCAGATAAGAGAGAGTTTTCAGAAAAGATTAGTTTTCTTGAGATGATTTCGATTTCAGAATAATGAATTTTTCATAAAGTTTTTCAGTTTCCATTTTAAACTGTGCACTTACTAGATCGTTCAAATGATCTAACCCTCACTCCCAGTTTTTCTGTTTTGCATGTTTACCCGGAGGACGAGCTCGAGAGGATGGATACTGATGGCACTCACTAGGGTGTTTGAGTCAACCAAATCGAGTATAGAGGTTCAGCACTGTCAGTGTCAAAGTAAAGTTGCATGTCGGTCATTACTAATGTATAATTCTTTGTAATGTGTTAAAAGTGTTCATGAATAGAGTTGTAAAGAGAAGTAATTTTGAGAATACAATTATAAGTATTAAAATATATTCCATGTCGTTGAGTTGGGCAATGGTCCCTATGCATGAGTTTATATTTGAGATGAGATTAGTAGTGTTGATCATAATCAGAAAAGTCAGAGGCTCATGGGGATAGATCAACCTATTCTCTGCCGGTAGCATCACCGAGAAGGGGATGTTACACTGACCAAGCCCTTTTTTTCTTGACAAATGAAGATCAGGGGTCACCCTTTGGCTATGGACCTGTTGATAGCGCGAGATGAGAGCCTGGACCTCATTTTTTTAACTTTTAAAGGAATATTGTATTCTTCAATGGGATTCACTAAGGGGAGAGAGGATAAAAGTCTGGATGATTATGCAGAGATCATCTCCAATTTTCCAATTTCTCTAACATAATGGCCTAAATAATATCCAGTCCCATAAATGCTCAGTACTGATAGAGGATTTCTTTCGAAACACCCAAATTTGGATTGGCACATTGATGTCTCAAGCCGAGATAGAGGGAGTAGATATGAGATGATTCCAATTAGCAGATACATTTTGAACGGGTTGTAGAATAGAATCAGGATCCTGTAAAATGAGATGAAATGTGAGAATCCGAACATAATACTTAAGAAAGACAAGAAAATAGAGAAGAAAATGGAGGAAAAGAATATGCAGCCTCGGAAGTAGGCATGGACGAAGACAGTTCATTGGCTCCTGATAGCGCATGAGCGGATAGTGGGCATGAAAGATAGGGCGTTGATTGATCCACAAAGAGGGTGAATGAGTTTTTATTGGGATATAAGGCCTTAGAGCTTCATGTAATATAAACAGATTTATTTATTATGAAATAAAAGATGCATTATTCTTCATCAAAAATATTTGATTTAAATTGCATATTATATATTATTTTTTTTACTCTTGATTATGGACCGGCGTAATCACACGCGTATAACGCAAGGGAACATATCGTTCAAGTAGTATAAAATGTATCGATCCCACGAGGACTTAATACCTAAGCTATTAATTTATGAAGCCAAATGTTTACGGTATCTAATAGATTGGTTGTTTGATTGGATTGTGACTTTAAACTAAAATAAGTAAATAAAATAGTGTGAAAGTAAATTAAAGATAAAATCACATATTATTAAAAATCTAGGGGTTGTAAATCCTTCCAGATATATTTAAAAGTGAAGTGGTTATCTCATGTTTATGCATATATCGGTTTATTAACCAGGAACACGAAATTATGCAAAAGCCTCTGTCGATGGTCAAATGCAAAAACCAGTATAACACAATTAATCATATGTCTATGTTAATCCAAGTTACCTAAATTCATTAAGAATAAGTTCCAATTGTGGCTACCCTCGCCCGACAGGTATATGTCTATCCTGGAAGGAAATCTATTAAGGGGTATCTAATCCTTAAGGGAGATCGTGGGCTATTAAGTCTAAGGCTGAAACCTAAAATTCCTTTATCAAGTTTATTTTAAGTTTACCACATCAATCTTATTAATGGCCAGTTAACAAGAAGCATTAAACTTAAGACTTAATAAAATAAACATTTTATATTACCCATGACAAAAAAATAACCCATATAAATCGGTGATATTGAATTCATCACAACCCCAGATAACGGATTTAGTTACGACACATATCTAATGCTAATAAAAGCTTAAATAAAATAAATGGCATAAAGTAAATACTGGAAATGAAAAACGAAAATAAAACAATAAATAAAATACTGGGGGTTAGAGGATCCACTTTTATTACTTCTATTTTAGATATCTCATTTATTATAAAATTAACTTTGTGTGATAGTTACCAACCGACCATATAGGCGGTATCCTGATTAAGTCAAATTTAAGATTAATCCAACCGACCATAAAGGCGGTATCCCATTAAGTCAGGTTTTAAATAGTTTATATATTATAATTAAGGGAGATTAATCTAAATATTAGTAATAAAAGCTTAACCTTTCACCCCAGCAGAGGGGAGTTACCTCCTCATGTTGAAAGTAAATAAAAACTGAAAAGTAAAGAAATGAAAGTGCTATTGCGTAAATTAAAATAAAAAAATACAGAAAGCCGTAAATAAACCAAGCAAGATACAATCTTCTTAGTATTCTTAAGGAATTCCTTAGAAGAAAGATGATTTACAAATGAAATCGGCCTGAATTTATAGGCATCCATCGGTCTCGCACGTCGCGATGCGTGCAACCTTACACGTCGCGACGCGCCGTTGATTTACTCCATGTGGCGCGCGGCTTCTGGAGATGAGGACACGTGGCATCAGCAGAATTATTAGTTGAATTAGTCGTGACGTGTAAGGTGTGTACGAGTCACGACGCGGATGTCAACATGACGTAAGAAATGACATGTTTCAATGATGAGTGCCGGGTAGCATGTGATGGCGACACGTGTCCGGTGCACGTTAGCAGATTTGATGTGATGTTGACACATGTTAGGTGCATGTTAGAAAGTGTGCATGTTAGTACACTTCTCTGATTGTGACACGTGTCCAGTGCATGTTAGCATCTCATGATAGCAGACGGCACATTTTAACAAACGGAGTATGTTTAGCAGGAAATTTACATTTTTACCCTTTTGTCAGTTTTCCGTTGTTTTGGCCCCGAATTGCCTCCTTAGAGTCCTACTATTTTATTTATCTACAAAATAACAAAAAACACATAAAATTATTCACAAAACTCAAGAAACTATACAAATATTAAGTTAGAGGAGTGGGAAATAGTGATCTATTTACCACTCATCACACCCCCAAACCTAACATTTTGTAGTCCTCGAGCAAAACAACAAAATAAAATAACATAATATTTTTAAAATAAATTAAACTAAGCCACTTTCGTAGGGATCACGGTTGCATTTAGCATATGCAACAAGCCTTTAAACCCCTAGGTGTCCCTAGTGGACGAGTTATAGTCTCGTGAGGGCTTACAGCGACGATACCCACAAACGTCAATCTAATGCATACAAAAGCAAAAAGACAAGAGAAAAGAGAATAAACAAGTTAGTGACTAAACAGGTGAAACTTCTTATCCAAGTTAGTAGTTGTTTCTTTCTTTCTAAATTACCAAATAAGAAAATTCTCCGATTATTTTACCATTCTCCATATACACAACTAACAAGGCTTAATCAAGTCATTGTGCCCACAATATTCATAAGTGTAGTTGAAAAGAGGGTAATATTTTGTCCTTATGTTATATCAAATTTCACATCTTTTTAGCAATGGAACTTTTTCTGATTTTTTTTTTGCGTAAATTAAAATAAAGCAACATATTCAATCCATGTAGCGAGCTTTGGGCCAGTGACTCCCAAACCAGTTGGCTTTAAGGCACTATGTGTTAAGGCACCTCTACGGACTTAATTACTCAGATTTCATATGTCTCTTTCTATTTTTATAACATCTTGGATCCATGTAGCGAGCTTTGGGCCAGTGACTCCCAAGCCAGTTGGCTAAAGGGCACTAGGTGTTAAACCACCCCTACAGAATTAATGACTCGGATCTCAGACATTTTTTTTTATTTTATTTTTTTATTCCATCACTTTTTTAGATGTTTCCTCCAATTAAACTAGAGCACTGAATATTACAAACTTTTCAATTACAACTTATGGTCGTATGTTACCATGTATATTGATAATATCTGTCAACTGAGCATATGAAGATCCATTTTAGTCAGTATTATGGAGAATTCACAAATTAAATAATTCAAAATGAAATAAACAAAAATTAACTTGTTACGAAATAGGTTGAGATACGTCTCAGGAGTGGAAATTCCTTACACAGCTATCTCACACCAATTCCACCCGATTTAGTCAAGTTAAAAACACAAAAACACAAAATATTTTTTATTTTCTTATAAAATTTTTTTAATTTTTTTGAAAAATTTTGACTAAAAATCAAATAAAAACAACACAATACAAAAATAAGATATTAGTCAACTATTCCCATCCCCTAAACCTAAATTAACATTGTCCCCAATGTCTTAAAAAAGTAGAAGAAGAGTTTAGAAGATAGTACCTGGTTAGCTGAACTTTTACATCTAAAATGAAAATTAAAGGTTAAGATCCAGATTTATCCGACGTTTTTTACCACGATCATTATCGGACTAGTCTATCTTGGAATGAATAGGGTCAATTTGTGGTTCAAATGCTAAAATTTGGTCAATAAAATCTTGAGCAATTCTAGCAGTAAAGAGGAGATCTTTTACAGGTTTTGACATGAAACCATTTCTCTGGGCATCATCAAGAAACACACAAGAAAATCATATAATCCATCAACGTTAAGTAGTCCAATCAGTTTCTGGTGTATGTTCAAGTTTGCCCAAGATAACACTGTGAAAATTTCCTCCATCGTACCCAAGCCACTGGCAAAGCAATAAAAGCATTAGCATGGTTAATCATTTCAACCAATCGTTCAGACATACTTGGCACGATTAGTTCTCTCTGTTTGACGGTCCTATAAGATTTGCCTCTGCCAAAGGTTTTGGGATGATTCCCAAAACTTGACTACCTCCTTCATGTACAGCCCTTGAAACGATTCCCATTAGTCCAAGATTGCCACTGCCATATTCTAAGTGCATATTCCTTTCAGCTATGACTCTACCCAATTCTTGTGCTGCCTCAACGAACTCCGACTAAAAATCTAACACTAGTACCGCAAAACACACAGATATTTACAACTCGTTTTCTTGAAATGACTTCCAATTTTTTTTATGTATTTCTTACTCAAATCTGGATGCCTTCAAAAGTGAAATGATGAGTTGAATTTATAACACCTGAAAAAGGGGTGAGTAATAATAGCACTAGAACCTGCCAAATGACAATTATTAGTTAAATAGTAAAATATATCGTGAAAGTCAAAAAGTCTGGATCCTGTCGGAGAAAATAAAAGAAAATAACAAAAACAAATCACAGTTATTAGATAAATACAAAGAGAAAATAATATTTACAGAAAATAATGGCTTGGATGACGTCTATGTGTCATGGACAAGCTTCCCATCCAATTTTCTTATAAATTGGCAAACAGAGTCTTTTAGAGTCAGATTCCCGAGACTTAAATGTTGTCGTTCTTTCGGAATTATGTATATAACATGTGAATTGCATGGTGCACATATCCACTGGAATGCGTATCAAGAGTATTAGATATGTCATCCAAAGACTCCTTACTCAAGCCATCCCTAATGAATTTAATTTTATCTTCACGATTATCAGACACCATTCCTAAAGAACGCAACGAGTATTACATGTCATGTGTGCACATTTATAGCAAACACCATTCTTTTAGCTCTTCTCTTTTTAGCATAGATGTTTCTTCCTAACTAGACAGATATGACTCAAAAGAGTCAGAGGACTCACCTGCCATCGGACCTGTGCTTCAATAATCCAACGAATGTCGTTAGAAATACCTTTGATTATCAGTAGTCTCATCCGTTCCATGCAAGCTTTGTAGACTTTCATCAGAGAGTTTTGATGGAGAGAAGGAAATTGTTTGTGAAGATTTGTGAGAACGTCTTCCATCCTTAAATGTGACTTTACCTACAAAATTAAACATACAAAAATAAAACACACCAAATCACAATATATACACAAATTTCATGGGTTGCCTCCCAACTAGCGCTAAGTTTAACATCGTCAGCTAGACATGACTGCCCGAACGTTAGGCTGGATCTGAAAGTGTGACACTTTCTTTTTTCGCTCAAATGATTCTCCCCAGTAGTGCTTGACACGCTGACTGTTAACTTTGAATGTATAATTGGTGTTGGGATCAAGTAACTCAACAGCTCCATATGGTAAAAACATGAGTAATCACAAATGGACCCGACCACTTTGATTTTAGCTTCCCAGGAAAAAGTTTTCAAACTTGAATTGTATAACAACACCTGCTGCCTTGGTTCCAGTTGTCTGCGCACTATTTTTTGATCATGCCATTTCTTGGTCTTTTCTTTGTATAATCTCTCATTCTCATAAGCCTGTAGGTGAAATTCCTCCAATTCGTTGAGTTGGTGGAGCCGTTTCTCTCATGCTGCTTGTAGATCAAGATTTGTTGGATAATATGACCCATAGCGTCACTATTTGTACAGATCATAGTGTTGTTGTACAAATTAACTATGTGACAAGGAAATTGCACTCTCATCATTGTGATTAGATCACCTTAGATATATAAATGAAGAGAGGTCCATATGATTAGTTCCTGGATTAAGATGATATGAGACAGTATCAGTCCACAAAAGATTAATCATTAAATATCCCTAGTCGTAGTATTATCGAGACTGGACATCGATAATGCGGAATAGGCTAGTATTGCACTTGTGCGCGTTGTGAGGGCACAACAGCATAGTTCTCATATATTTGAGTATTGGATACTCATGCAAGTGCGATAGGAGGTTGTGTTTCACCGATGGTACGGGAAACAAATTCGCTCTGGATAGACCCCTCGGAATCCCATTGGTATTATGACTATGTGTCTATGGGAGTCCGACATCAGGGTAGGTGTGTATGGTCTTAACCTGAGACTTGCACCGCTAATGCTTACGACAATCAATATACTTTAGTTGAGGTCATCTAGGACTCTAACCATCTGTGTACGCCAATGCTGGGTATATTGAGAATCGTAGAGTATTGGGTGTAATGTCAAGACGAAGTATCACTCCAGTCATAGTGGAGATGATGTCACGCAGGATACGGTATTAGTGCTCTTAAGTGCTAGCCGGCCATCGGGATATTATGACAAGGTCATGTATATCGATTATAGAGACTAGTTACCAGACATCCGATATGTGCTTCGGACGGGGCAGACATTATCCAGCCCCAGCCCTAGCACGTGACTATCCGATACTGGGCCAATATACACAATACTTGGTATACTACGTTTGATATAGATCTTAAATATTCTTAGATGAATATGACCGGAGAGATTCGGTAGACTTCGTGCTTTGCTAGAAGCCGATCTTGTCTCGTATAAATCGGTAGAACATAGTACTTGGTACGTACGTGATTCGGATACTCCGACGACCGTATTTACTGCCGACTTATCCGGGGATCTCATGGGTCGCTTCCCGATAATGCACCGATGACGCATAACTCGCACTCATTAATAATCTGGGATTTATAAAAGAGAGAGAAAATTAATCTAGGATTAATTACAGAGATATTTATCTGGGATAAAATATCGTCTAAAGAGAGAGAATGATTAATTTAGAATTAATCGGTAAATTAATATATTCGATATATTAAATGAAATTAGATTTCGACGCGGAATTAAAATTAGATTTTAATTCGGGCGAACGAATTAATTAGAATTAATTCGTTAGCGACGTGAATAGTGAATTCGCTAGGAGTAATCATTTAATTACGACGCGACGGAAAATTCGCTATTGAGAATTAGTGAACCCGAGCCCGAGTGTGATTGCGAGCGCATTCGTATTTCGAATTCGAGTGCGGCGACGCAAGTCACATCAAGCGTCAAATCATTCGTCACATCAAGCGTCAAATCAAAAGTCACTTTGAGTGATGTGATTGATTGATGTGATTGATTGATTGAAAGACATGTCACTTTAATAAAGTGAAAATGAATAGTGATGTGGGTTTGGTGAAATAGTGTAAGTTGGTGAGACATTACCTTTTGATTATTTTATAAATTATTTGGTAATTGTTTAATGTATTTTCTTGGAAAATATATAAAGGTTTTTGGAAAATCTTTTACGAACTAATTACCCAATTTTCTCCTCCAATTCCTCTCTCACATCTCACGCCCAAAAGGGCTTCATCTCTTCTTCTTCACAGCTCACTGTCGTGAGCTTCTAGGGAGGCAATGAGTGTGTTTTTGTTGCAAAACACAAGCGCTAGCACACTTACGAGACTTGCGAAGGTGTTAGGGAGGTTCACCCATGAGGCGGGATCCGTTCGACGAAGCTTGGAGCTTGACGAAGGACCAAATTTGAAGCCAAAACAGTGAACTTCTTCACTGCAGTTCACGCCCAAAACAGTGGGGTTTTCAAGTTTTTTGCTTGCCGCGTCTCTCAACCGATCGATGTGAGTATTCCGCTACCTCCGTTGATGTGTTCACACATGATTTCATTGCTTGTATGATCTTGGGACCTAGATAAAACCTAACAATGACATCAAGAGCTATAGGTTCAAGCATGAAAAATGTAGGGCTTAAAATTGGGAACTTTGTATTTGAGCATGATTTTATAAAATTGGATGTTTAAGCATGCTTAATATATGTGTGTATTGAAGATTGATTTGATCAATTTCAAGAAATGTGTTTGGAATAATTTTCCCCAAATTTGGAGTGTTGGCCGAATGTATGTGAATTTTGGATTCTTGGAATTTTTTGATTTTGATTCATTGGATGAGTTAGAATCATGAAGGATGATGTTAATTTGAAGTCAATTAAATTGAATTTTGAATTGAAACATAAAATCCCCAAAATGTATATGTTGGCCGAATCCATATGCCCTTTAATGTCTTGGTAATTTTGATTTTGAACAATTGGATGTGTTGGAAATCATTTAGGATGTTGATTTAATGTCGATTGTGGGTTCGATTGGATTGAAACCAAATCGACACAAAATCCCTCCTTTGGCCGAGAGCTTTAAAGCATGTAATGGGTTTGATTTTTTCATTTATGTGTTGGACATGTGATGATGATAATGAACATGATTAATTGGACTAATTTGGGTTTTAGAAATATTGATTTGGGTGATTAATCATGTAATGCACTTTAGGTAATTAAATTGCGAAATTGGATTTGTGTAATTTAATGAATTAGGCCTTTAAATGGATTTGGGCTTATTAAGTTGTAATTGGGCTTATTGGGCTTGATTTTATCAAGATGGGTTTAGGCCAAATGGATTGGATCCGATTGGGCCCAAACCACTACCATAAAGCCCAAATGCAACTTATAAACCTTTAAAGTTTAATTGGGCCTAATGGGCCTAAATTGATTTCTGGGCTTATGGGGTTACTCCTTGATTGGGCTTTGGTTGCCGAAGCCCACGCCTTAAAGAAATTAATTAAAGCCCATTAGACTTGAATTGAATTGACGTTGGACGTTAATCGGGCTTTGAGTCCCGATGCGATTAAATTTGGAATTTAAGTCGAAAAGGTTTATTAAATAAAGTGTAATATTTAATTTGGAATTGAATAGTGAATTAGTATTAAATACATGTTAAATTGGATTTAATGATGTAGTTTAATTTAATTCATGAATTCGTACTTTGAGTACTTATTCGCAAAAACGAGTTTGACTCGAGCAAAATCAAATCGTTGTTTGAACATTGGATGATCACATAATTATCAGATTAATTAATTTGATTAGATTGATTGATAGCATGATTTGTGTGAATACGTGGTTGTGATGAATGAATAATGTATATCGGATGGATATTAGTCGGGTGGGGCAATTTTGGAAATTGTTGTAATAAATTCGATTTATTAAATGGGACTGCGTGTCCAGCTTTATACCTCTATTCTCTTTGTATTCTCTTCTCACCTATTCCCCTCAATGTAAATGAAGTTTCTTTAGAAGTGTAGTGTAACGGGTAGAAGTAATACAAGTGCTAGCTTGAGTGAGAAAGGGAGAGATTTGATCTAGGATCAATGTGTTAAGTATCCATCCGCATATCATTATTATTTTATTTCATATGCGCTTTATTATGTATTAGAATGAATGTTTAAGGGTGTGTATGATGATGAGACCTTAACAAAGATAATTAAATTGGTAGCCAATTTGCACGCGAAAAACCCTCATAAAATATCATGCGTTTTTCCTTCCATTGAGTGATTCTTGCTCAAGATCCTAGATTGGCATGGGTTGTTGGCCAAAGTCAAGCCCTTGTCCGTCGAAGATGTGTTTGAATCACGAGCTTTGTTATATTGGTGTGTTGTCCAAGTTGTGGTTTGTTGGCCAAAGTCAAGACCACTTCTTGTCCAACGACATTGATTACGAAGCATCCATGGTCAATGGGTCCGCGCTTGACTGGGATCATTAGGTTTGTTGTGCCAAAGCCAAGGCCTAGTTGATTCAGAGGAAAAAGGTTAGGGTATATATTAGATATATAGGCATATATAAGATATATGTTTCGGACTTGGATGTCCACCTACTGGATCTAGGAGTTGGATGAGATCCAATTGATCTTAGAGATCTACCTAGTTAATTATCATACAATTTGTTGGCCAAAGTCAAGATTGTGTGATATTTAACGGGATCCTAGCCCACTAGGAAACACGGTTTCCCGAGTACTCGACAGAGGGTTAGAGGCTCGACGAAAAATAGTGGGAGGCAAGAATTGAATTTGCAATATTCGTTCAATACTCGCCATACGCGCTCAAACAAATATCACTCGTCAAATATATTAAAAGTATTAGTTGGACTAATATTTAATGTTGTTTTAATAAACAGTTGGACTGTATTATAGTTGATTATATATAATTGGATTATATTAATCAATATATTTGAATTAATTAATTTCAGTTTACAGTTGATTTTATAATTTGATTATAGTAATCAATGTAATTGAGGTTAATTATTTGGATTATATTTGATTATATAGTTGGACTATTATAATCATTATAAATATAGTACCACTAATAATTGATTAAATAGTTGGACTATTGAAATCAAGAAAGAATTGAAAAGTTGGATATTTAAATATAATCTGGGATTAAAATATTTTAAATGATTTAATTTTAAATTGGAATAAATATAGGTTACTTTATTTGATTAAATAACTTATTATACCTTACGCCCAAAATTAAGCAAATAAGTAGAGCGTAAATCTTTGGAAGATTTATGTGATGATAACTTTAGTGCTTAATTTAACATACTTGTCAAAATCTATGTTTAGATTTAATAGTATTATAAAATTGCAATATAATTAATTCTTGGAGAATTAATTGACTATTCTAGAGGTGAAAAGTCAAAGTTTGCAATGGGCATGTAGCACGAGGTGCACATTATTTCGATATTCTAAAAACCAAGGCTTGGCCTAAGGTTCCTGAAATATTGAAAAGGATAATTGACATATCCCAAAGTGACTACCATTTGGATATGGCAGACACGAAGGAATTAAAGAAAGGGCAAGGCTCTTACTTTAAAATATTTGTCAAAGTTATGTTCACTACTAGTATTGAAATTAGATTTTAAATACTTAGTGTGGTACATAAAATATATGTATTGATGTTCAGAATGCTTTGAGCAAGATACTGACTTCAAGCTGAGATTGCTCTGCGAATCGGAAACGGGACGAAAGTCGCTGTTTCGACCGTAGATACCTAAGTTTAGGAACTACCCTTCGGGTGTGTACTTAATTAGGAACTGCTATAATGTGACTAGTTTGACTAGAGACATTATCTCTATATCAGTGTTTAATCCATTGTGGATAAACCTTTATATTCTAGAACACTAAGTGTTTCATTATATAAAGATGATACTGAGATAAACACATTAGATGTGAATAATAGAATTTTATTTTGAATATAATCTCAAAACATATAAAATGACAAATAAATAGCTCAAATTGATTTGATCAAGTAGAGACTTATTTGTGGCATTGTTGTCTGACAGAATTAAACAAGACTCGTATATCCGCACTTTTGAAGAGTGGGTACTAGGATTGATTTGACTATTCAAATAAAGTCTACGAATCTAATTTGTTAGGTAAAGTACCTAAAACACTGTTTACTTGGTAATAGTGTAAGTGCCACCGATCTGTTAGCCCTATTCATGGTGAAGTTAGTGGGCCCATATCTAGCTAGGCTAGATGTGAACATGAATATTTCGTGACCTTAACGGATGTGGCATCATGTTATAGTTATGTGTTTCTTTTGAAGAACACAGATCAGAAACTTTTAGAGTTTCGACACGAAGTAGATAAACAGATCGGCTATAGTATTATACTGTCACGGTAAGACCGTAATGGAAAATACTTAAGCAGTGAGTTCATATATACATGAAAGAGTACAGTATTCTTTCAGATGAGGACTCCTCCCGAGACACGTCAGTTTTGACTGTGTCCAAACTAAAAACTGAATTTTGTTGGACATGATAAGGTTTATCACGAGTCGCTCTGAGCTATCATTTCCTTCAACAGGATATGTATTAACAGTGCAAAACTTATTTAGAATAAGGTTCCATATAAATCTGTTTGACAGATATCATATAGGATATGAACAGGAAAGAAACAGGGTTTCTCATTCCTAATAATTGGGTATGCCAGGCATAAGTTTGGATGATACCAAACTAGAACCCAAATTGGATAAGTGCCAATATAGGTTATCCTAGGGAAACCATAAGTATAGTACTTATATATCTCACAAGAGAACAATGTGATTGTTGCTCGCCATGCAGTTTCCTAAGAGGAATGCCGATATGCAGTGGTAAGTGGGAGGACAGTAAAACACGATGAACAATCGGGGTAATACTGTTCAAGGCACGAAGTCCGTAATGGAACATAAATAGTTCATCAAGGATGAAGCTAAACCATTAATCTTCAAATACACAAGAACCACGTAGATCGGAGAGAATCAGAAAACAACCTGGGGTATGGGGTTCTGATGTAACCCCTTAAAGATGTAAATCTTATGGAGGTATACCAACCGACTACGTACGAGGAAGTGATACAAGGTATCGACTCCCTATTATGGCAAAGTGTCATGAGTCCGAAATGGATTCCATGTATAACAACTATGTTTGGATACTAGTTGATGTACCGCAAGGCATGTGCCTATTGGTACTGTAATCGTCTTCAAGAAAGACATACATGGATGGCAACAAACCAACGTACAAAGCTAGGCTTGTGACGGAAAGGTATCGTTATCAACATTGTGTTAATAACGGTTCAACCTTTTATCCTATTGCCATAGTAAATCCATTTTGATGATGCTTGTTGATACTGCATATTTCATTTATGAAATGTGTCAGTTGTAGATCAAAATCGCTTTCCTGAAAAGGAAACCTCTGGAGGATATTTACAACATCCTGACGATTTGTATAACCGACAAACAAGTTTGCGGGTTATTCGATCCATGTTTGGATTGAAGCAAGCATAAGGTTCTTGGAACTGTCGTTTTGAAATAATCATAATGGTTATGATTTGACTCAAAATGAAATGATTCTTGTGTATATAAGGAGGTTAGTGGAGCGCACTGACAGTATGTAATTCCAATAAAGCAATTGGTGAAAGCTTGGCTTTCATAGATATTCTTTCATAGAAATTCTCCGTAGAATTCTGGGGAGTAACAACCTTTATTCAAGGAATAAAGATCTACTGGGATAGATTTGGAGTTGTTAACACTCTCTGGGAAATTGTACATTTAAATGTACTTGATATGGTGTCTCATACGCTTTGAGCATATGGAGTCACAATCAGATCAATCCAAGTGTTAGTCACTGGATTGAAATTAAGACATCTGTTAGTATCTTAGAGAACTAAAGATGATGTCTAAAACTATGGAGAATGAGAACTTGAAGTGACTGGGATCACTGCCTGCAAGTTTCCAAAAAGTTAAATACTGCGTGGTACTATAAAGTTTAAAAACGGACAGTGAGCTGGAAATCTTCCGAGCAAGATACTGTTTGCCGAATAAACAACAAATGCTGATTTAATGCCGGCTTGAGGCAGCAATAGAAGCCATTTGGGTCGATAATAAATCTAATTAGATTAGATATAGTTCTGTTAGCAGCTGAGCTAGGGCGTCAGCATAAGGCTAAAGAATTAAAGGTCTCATCGACGATCCAGATATATACTTCTATATTCATCTGATTCGTTCGGATCATACATCGTGGCGATGTGATGATCGTAGTATAAACGCGTCAGACGATAATCATACAAATCCGCTGACGAAAACCTTTCCTCAGCAATTTGAGCAAACCGTACATAGTTCGGGTGTTCGACACTTGAGTGACCGGCTATGTGCCAAGTGGAGATTGTTGGATAATATGACCCATAGCGTCACTATTTGTACAGATCATAGTGTTGTGTACAAATTAACTATGTGACAAGGAAATTGCACTCTCATCATTTGTGATTAGATCACCTTAGATATAAAATGAAGAGAGGTCCATATGATTAGTTCCTGGATTGAGATGATATGAGACAGTATCAGTCCACGAAGGATTAATCATTAAATATCCCTAGTCGTAGTATTATCGAGACTGGACATCGATAATGCGGAATAGGCTAGTATTGCACTTGTGCGCGTGTGAGGGCACAACAGCATAGTTCTCATATATTTGGGTATTGGATACTCATGCAAGTGCGATAGGAGGTTGTGTTTCACCGATGGTACGGGAAACAGCTTCGCTCTGGATAGACCCCTCGGAATCCCATTGGTATTATGACTATGTGTCTATGGGAGTCCGACATCAGGGTAGGTGTATGGTCTTAACCTGAGACTTGCACCGCTAATGCTTACGACAATCAATATACTTTAGTTGAGGTGTCGTCTAGGACTCTAACCGGTTCTGTGTACGCCAATGCTGGGTATATGAGAATCGTAGAGTATTGGGTGTAATGTCAAGACGGAAGTATCACTCCAGTCATAGTGGAGATGATGTCACGCAGGATACGGTATTAGTGCTCTTAAGTGCTGGCCGGCCATTGGGATATTATGACAAGGTCATGTAATCCGATTATAGAGACTAGTTACCAGACATCCGATATGTGCTTCGGACGGGGCAGACACTTATCCAGCCCCAGCCCTAGCACGTGACTATCCGATACTGGGCCAGATAACACAATACTTGGTATATTACGCTTGATATAGATCTTAAATATTCTTAGATGAATATGACCGAGAATGGGTAGACTTCGTGTTTTGCTAGAAGCCGATCTTGTCTCGTAAATCGGTAGAACGTAGTACTTGGTACGTACGTGATTCGGATACTCCGACGACCGTATTTACGCTGACTTATCCGGGGATCTCATGGGTCGCTTCCCGATAATGCACCGATGACGCATAACTCGCACTCATTAATAATCTGGGATTATATAGAAGAGAGAGAAAATTAATCTAGGATTAATTACGGAGATATTTTATCGGGATAAAATATCGTCTAAAGAGAGAGAATGATTAATTTAGAATTAATCGGTAAATTAATTATTCGATATATTAAATGAAATTAGATTTGACGCGGAATTAAAATTAGATTTTAATTCGGGCGAACGAATTAATTTAGAATTAATTCGTTAGCGACGTGAATAGTGAATTCGCTAGGCGTAATCATTAATTACGACGCGACGGAAAATTCGCTAATTGAGAATTAGTGAACCCGAGCCCGAGTGTGATTGCGAGCGCTTCGTATTTCGAATTCGAGTGCGGCGACGCAAGTCACATCAAGCGTCAAATCATTCAGTCACATCAAGCGTCAAATCAAAAGTCACTTTGAGTGATGTGATTGATTGATGTGATTGATTGATTGAAAGACCGGTCACTTAATAAAGTGAAAATGAATAGTGATGTGGTTTGGGTGAAATAGTGTAAGTTGGTGAGACATTTACTTTTGATTATTTATAATTTATTTGGTAATTGTTTAATGTATTTTCTTGGAAAATATATAAAGGTTTTTGGAAAATCTTTTACTAACTGATTACACAATTTTCTCCTCTCAATTCTCTCCTCACATCTCACGCCCAAAAGGGCTTCATCTCCTTCTTCTTCACAGCTCACTGCCGTGAGCTTCTAGGGAGGCAATGAGTGTGTTTTTGTTGCAAAACACAAGCGCTAGCACACTTACGAGACTTGCGAAGGGGGTTAGGGAGGTTCACCCATGAGGCGGGATCCGTTCGACGAAGCTTGGAGCTTGACGAAGGACCAAATTTGAAGCCAAAACAGTGAACTTCTTCACTGCAGTTCACGCCCAAAACAGTGGGGTTTTTCAAGTTTTGTTGCTTGCCGCGTCTCTCAACCAATCGATGTGAGTATTCCGCTACCTCCGTTGATGTGTTCACACATGATTTCATTGCTTGTATGATCTTGGGACCTAGATAAAACCTAACAGATTTAACTTCTTTATTTCCCAGTACGCTTTGTGTTCAAGCTCTACTGGCAGATGGCACACTTTCCCAAGCACCATTCGATATGGGGACATACCGATGGGTGTTTTTAAGCTATTTGGTAGGCCCATAATGCGTCATCCAGTTTTGTAGACCAGTCTTTCCTTGTTGATCCAACAGTTCTCTCCAAATTCTTTTGATCTCCCTGTTTGAAACTTCAACCTGTCCATTTGACTGTGGATGGTAGGCAGTGGCAACTTTATGAGTAACTCCGTATTTATATAGGAGTGCATTGAAGTATCAGTTGCAGAAATGTGTACCACAATCATTGATAATTGCCCGAGGTGTTCCGAAGCGAGTGAAAATATTATTTTTAAGGAATTTTATCACCACTTTTGAATCATTTGATGGCAGTGCTATTGCTTCAACCCATTTGGAGACATAGTCTACTGCAACTAGTATGTACAGGTTTCCGAATGATGGAACAAATGGTCCTATAAAATCAATCCCCCATACATCAAATATCTCCACTTCCAGAATATTTTACAGAGGTCCTTCATTTCTCCTAGATATATTTCCAGTTCTCTGGCATCTGTCACATTAAAGAGCAAATAAGTAAGCATCTTTAAACAGAGTGGGCCAGAACAAACCCGATTGTAAGACTTTGGCTGCTATTTTATTTCCGTTGAAGTGTCCGCCATATGGTGATGAATGACAATGTTGTAAGACACTATTGACCTCCTCATGCGAAACACAACGTCTCAGTAATTGATCAGCACATCGTTTGAACAGTACGGCTCATCATAGACATAATGTTTGACTTCTTTGAAGAATTTCTTTCGTTGTTGATGTGTCCATTCCAACGGCCATTTTCTCGACACTATGTAGTTTACATAGTCAGCATACCAATGGACATCCTGCTGTTTCATGGCAACCAATTGTTCATCTGGAAAAGTTTCTTTGATTTTGCCAATTGTTTCTCCTTTCTCGAGCCTCGATAATTGATCTGCCACTTGGTTTTCTATCCCTTTCCTATCTCAGATCTCCACATCAAATTCTTTCAGTAGAAGCACCCAACAGATCAATCTGGGTTTGGCATCTTCCTTTGCGATCAGGTATTTGATTGCTGAATGATCTGTGTAGACCACCACTTTGGGACCCAGCAGATACGAGCGGAATTTATCAAAAGTGAACACAATTGCAAGCAACTCATTTTCAGTGGTTGTGTAGTTGAGTTGAGCTTCATTCAATGTTCTGGTGGAGTAGTAAATGGTATGGAAGGGTCCAGTCTGATGCTACTATGATGGGGGCAGAGACTAGCTTCTGTTTCAAGATTTGAAAAGCTTCGTGGCATTCTTTAGTGAAGTTGAAATTCATATCTTTCTCTAGAAGGTTGCACAGAGGCTTAGCAATCTTGGAGAAGTCTTTGATAAATCTCCTGTAAAAGCCTGCATGTCCGAGAAAACTCTGAATCCCTTTAACAGGTGTTGGTAAATGTAATTTTTCAATTGTCTCAATCTTTGCTTTTTCTACCTCGATTCCCTTTTGTGATATCCGATGTCCCAGGACAATGCCTTCCTGCACCGTGAAGTGGCATTTCTCCCAATTGAGTACTAGGTGGTATCTTCACATCTTTGTAGCACCTTTTCTAGATTTTGCAAGCAGTGGTCGAACGAGTCTCCAAATATAGAGAAATCATCCATGAAAACCTCCATACTTTGTTCCAGCATGTCTGAGAAGATGACCATCATGCAACGTTGAAATGTGCTAGGAGCATTACATAGTCCAAATGGTGAATTTGTAGATCCAGCATTAATGTTGCACAAATTAGATCCAGCTTGGCAAATCAAAGCTCATTTCTGTTGGCCACAATGAATTGTTGTTGGCCATTTCTTCAATTAAATCCCAGGCCTAATCTTCTCCTTTTTCCATTAAAGCTCCTCCAGCGGCAACATCAATTGTGGTTCTCATTATTCCAGAAAGTCCATTATAGAAAGTTTGGACTTGTAGTCATTTTGCAATCTCATGGCGAGGATATTTTCTGAGTAAATCCTTGTACCTTTCCCAAGCTTCGTAGAAGGATTCTGAATCATGTTTCATAAACGATGTAATGTCATTCCTCAGCTTTGCAGTTCTGGCATGTGGAAAGTACTTTGCAAGGAATTTGGTGGCTATAGTGTTCCAAGTTATGATGGAACCTACTGGTAGTGAATGTAGCCAAGCCTTAGCTTTGTCTTTCATGGAATATGGGAAAACAAGCAGTCGAATTGCTTCTTCAGCTGCTCGGTTGTAATTGAAAGTGCCGCAAACTTCCAGGAAGTTACTAATGTGGGCATTAGGATCTTCAGTTGTATTTCCCCCCAAACTGAACTGATTGTTGTATCATCTAAATGCATGTTTTGATGTCACACGCATTTGCTGGTAAAAGAGGAAGTACAATACATGAAATGAAGTCGTAAACCACCATAATAGTTCTGTCTCGAATGGGAATTAGTGGTGTAACATCCAAAGGTTCAAGTTCCATGTTGATCAGTGCTTCTTGGCCTTCTCGCCTTTCCCTTCTCAACTGTCTGATGGTTCTTTTAATCTCTGGGTCAAACGGTCAGATTTCAAAGCTTCTTGTTCGTCTCATGTAGTGTCTGAGAACCTGAAACACAAGAAAATAAAAATAATAAATAAAACAAATTAGACACAAGTAAATGTATCTAACCTCAAACTAATAGTGAAAGATAAATAAGTCCCCGACAACGGTGCCAAAAACTTCAACGGTGTAATCAAATGCGTATAACGCAAGCGCACGTATCGTTCAAGTAGTATAAACTATATCGAACCCACGAGACTTATACCTAAGCTATTAATTTATGAAGCTAAATGTTTACGAGTATCTAATAGATTGGTTGTTTAATTGGATGGTGACTTTTAAACTAAAACAAGTAAATAAAATAGTGTGAAAGTAAATTAAAGATAAAATCAAAATTATTAAACTATCTAGGATTGTGAATCATTCCAATATCTTTTAAAGATGAAAGGTTATATCATGTTTCTGTAATATATCGGTTTATTAACCTGGAACACGAAATTATGCAAAAGCCTATGTCGATGGTCAGATGCAAAAACCCAGTATAACACAATTAATCATATGTCTATGTTAACCAAGTTACCTGAATTCATTAAGAATAAGTTCCAATTGTGGCTACCCTCGCCCGACAGGTTTATGTCTATCCTGGAAGAAATCTATTAAGGGGTATCTAATCCTTAAGGGAGATCGTGGGCTATTAAGTCTAAGGCTGAAACCTAAAATTCCTTTATCAAGTTTATTTTAAGTTTACCACATCAATTTTATTAATGGCCAGTTAATAAGAAGCATTAAGCTTAAGACTTAATAAATAAACCTTTATATTACCCATGACAAAAAATAACCCATTATAAATCGGTGATATTGAAATTCATCACAACCCCAGATAACGGATTTAGTTACGACACATATCTAATGCTAATAAAGCTTAAATAAAATAAAATGGCATAAGTAAATGCTTGAAATGGAAATGAAAAAACGAAAATAAAACAATAAAGAAAATATTGGGGTTAGAGGATTCACTTTTATTACTTCTATTTTAGATATCTCCCTTATTATAATATTTTAACTTTGCGTGATAATTACCAACCGACCATATAGGCGGTATCCTGATTAAGTCAAATTTAAGATTAATTCCAATCGACCATAAAGGCGGTATCCCATTAAGTTAGGTTTTAAACAATTTATATATTATAATTAAGGGAGATTAATCTAAATATTAGTAATAAAAGCTTAAACTTTCACCCCAGCAGAGGGGAGTTACCTCCTCATGCTGAAAAGTAAAATAAAAACTTAAAAGTAAAGAAGGAAAGTGCTATTGCGTAAATTAAAATAAAATTAAATACAGAAAGCTGTAAAAAAAACAAGCAAGATATAATCTTCTTAGTATTCTTAAGGAATTCCTTAGAAGAAAGTATGATTTTACAAATGAAATCGACCTGAATTTATAGGCATCCATGGGTCTCGCGCGTCGCAATACGTGCAATCTTGCGCGTCGCGACGCACCGTTGATTTGCGCCATGTGGCGCGCGGCTTCTGGAGATGAAGACACGTGGCGTCGGTAGAATTATTAGCTGAATTATTAGCTTGGCGTTGCGACGCGTAAGGGTGTACATGTCTCAATGCTGATGTCAGCATGACATAAGCAATGACATGTTTCAATGATGAGTGTCGGCAGCATGTGATGGCGACACGTGTCCGGCACACGTTAGCAGATTTACTGTGATGTTAACACGTGGCAGGCGCATGTTATCTTACTTCTTTGATTGTGACACGTTTCCAGTGCATGTTATCATCTCATGATAGCAGATGGTGCATTTTAGCACGACACATTTTAGCAAACTGCACATTTTTGCTAGAAATTTACATTTTTGCCCTTTTTGTCCGTTTTCTGCTATTTTGGCCCCAAATTGCTTCCAGAGTTTCTGTTATTTTATTTATCTACAAAATAACACAAAAACACATCAAAAATTCACAAAACTCAAGAAACTACTTACAAAATATTAGTTAGAGAAGTGGGAAATAGTGATCTATATACCACTCATCAATTTCTCATGTACCTTCAGACTCAGTGTATGCGTGTCATACATAAGAGGATTTAAGTCTGAAGTTAGTAATCTAAAATAGTCCATAGAGAGCAAACAAAGCGGGTACTTTGTTTATGATTTATCTATAGTTGTGGTCCATTATATAATTATATGACGACCTTGATCCGAGATCGTCCATATGTTGACATGAGAATGAAGGCACCTTATATGATGTGATCTTATAAGACTGAACCCAAGTAGAAATGAATTTCTTATAATATTCGTTAAATAAAGAAATTCATTTCAATACACTAGATGATCATATATGGACTGATTTGAATCCTGGGTATACTGCAAACTCCTGTATGGCAGGCTATATCATTTGATTTACAAATGTGATGTTTATGTAGCAATCTTGACCAATAGATACGTACTTTGGGGACATGATTTGGTGTGTAGCTGGGAATATTTTACAGAGCTATGAATTTCCCTCATTCTTACGAGAAATAGATGAGTATTCCTTACGAGTTGACTTCAGTACTTGAACGATTAGAGCGCTCAAGTCTTTCTATTGCGAATAAAAAGATTAAATTCATAATAGTAATGAATAAATTGATCATTAGAGAATCAATGGTACTTAAGGTAAAAATAATTAAAGGGGTCTAATGGACCATGTGACCCAGCTATAATTATGAGATACTTGTGAATGGCCAATTCGTATGCAATGACTATATCGATGGACACTAACGTAGTTCGGCTTATATTATCCATCTACGGTAACGAGAGTGCAACTTCGGGTTTTTAGTAGAATAACCTGAAGTTAATATTCATATTATTTAGTTAAAGAGTTTAATTAATATTTCGGGATTATTAGAGCTCGGAACCGTAGGTCCATTTTGTAGACACTGTATTTTTGCATAAAGCCCAATGATGAGCCTGTATGGAGAGGCACTACCCGATAAGTTATGGAAGTCGCGGGAAATGGACGTTTGAAGGGAAAATTCAATAAATACATTATCAAATTTAATTCCTTTGTTTAGCCTCGGGCCCGCTTGATTGATCTTTGTTTTAAAATATTAGCCTCCCCTGTACTCATGAAAAGCCCATTTCACCAAAGCCCAACCAAAAATAATTAAATCACATTTAACACATGCCAAAATCCAAATCAAACCCCCTTCCAAATTAAAAACATATTGAATCTAATCCCCACAAAATTACACAAATTTCTTTCCCTAATAAAATAATAAAATGCACCCCTTAATTGCTTGATTGATTCCTTGAAAAACCCATGCACACAAGAAACCCTAGCATACAACTATAAAAGATAACATATTCCAAACCCTAAGGCCTGCTTCTTTTTCCCCACACTCACACGAAAACAACAAGAACCCCAAACGCTCTCATGACACAGATGCTCTCTCTCTCTCAAACCATGAAGCAACTAAACCCTAAACACTCTTATTCCTCTCTCTCGGCTCAGATCTCTCATCTCTCATCAACAAATGACAGCAACCCCCTCTCAAAAATGACGAAAGCAAAACACACAAAAACCTAAACTTTTTTACCCTTCACGGAAACAACACACACATAAACCTAAACTTTTTACCCTCACGAAAACAAACTCCACCCACAGCAGCCATCAATCAGCCCTTCACCAAAAGCAACAAAACAATAAGACAAACCATAACCTTCTCTGTCGGCAATAAGAAAACACAAAAGAACCCTAGGGACTCACGTCTCTCTCTCAACCTCACACGTCCCTTAAGCCACGCACAAGCCAACAAACACTCACCCCACCAACCAAGCAACAAAAAACAAAAAAACAATCCACCAAAAATAGTCAACCCACGTGAGACACAGCCCACTCACAAAAAGACACAGTCCACTCACTCTTCACATTCGGCTGACTCCATTCACGGCCTCAGCTTCTCTCTCTCACGTAAACTTCATCTTCTCTCACCTCTCTTTATCCAATCCACCAAACACCACCACGTGAACAACAATTACACACACACAAAACGCACAGCTACGTGAACAGGGAACACAACTCACACGAACCAGACAACCCTAAAACCTCTCTGTCTTCATTCGGCCGCCACACTCATGCCACTCTTCTCGGCTCCACATAATTCATGGCCGAATACTTTGAAGCACACCACCTTGACACCTGGCACGCCATACACTAACAAACGAACACACAAGCCACGAACTCATCTCTAAACCTTGGACCCATCCACCAACCACAATAAAATATAAAAATCGACCCAACGATGCCAAAACCCTTAAGCCACAAAGACACCGACAGACACCTTGCTCATTAAAAGTAAGACACCCACCACATTGACACCCACTCTCACACACTCGGCCATCACAAACAGACAAAACAAACCGACCAAACCATCATCAAATTAAGCCATACAGAAGCCCTTGAACCACCGAGAATAACCCTTTAAACAGCCCCCTAAACCAGTCCCTGAATCACACAAAAAACAGTCCCAATAATCACAACAAACTGCACCAAAAATAGTACAAACCAGTCCCAAAAAATACCCCAAAATAGTGAACACATATGACGGCCAAACAACACTAAAAATAGTGAAGGAAACAGAGAAAACAGCAGTGAAAACTAGTGAAACAGTGAAGGAAAATATTGAAGTAGAAAACCAGAAATGTTACGGAGAATTAACCCTTCCGGTGACGACGTAACGCACTTCCGATGAGCAACTTAAAAGGTAAGACCTGAGGGCCCCCTTTTTATTATTTATCTTTTCAATTATTCATTGTGGATCACTTGTATGCATTGTTATGTTTTACGTATAGTTTCATTTGTGTTGGGTTGATGATTGCGTGCTATCTCTTGCAGTATATCATATGGAAACCTAGACGTAAATTCCGTAGCTGAATCTGAATGGACGGTAGTGCGGTCTGTACTTGGGATACAACTTCACGTACCATTTGAGAAACTTTCAAACACGTGTTTCATTTCGTTATTTAATTTTGTGTTCATTCATTGTTTGTGTTTATTATTTCGTTATTACTTTCTGCATGTCATTGCTTTATGTACTTATGCATTGCAATCTAGTGCGCATGGGCTAATCATATTGGATTAAAGGTCCTCTATTTGAGGGAAAAACCAAAAGGCTACCTTTACCACGATGTTTTACCGCACTGGACGAAGTATACTTGACTGACTACGATATACGTTCAATCGGGCATACGAATTCCCATATAGATGTCGGCATTGGTCGTATCTCTTTTATTATTTCGTTATTTACTTTTCGCATGTTATTGCTTTATTTATTAATGCATTTCTATCTCGTGCGAATGGGCTAATCATGATGGATTAAAGGTCCTCTATTCGAGGGAAATGCCTAAAGGCTACCTTTACCACGACGTTTGCCGCGCCGGATGAAGTTACTCGGTTGAATATGAAATACGTTCAATCGGGCATACAAGGTCCCAATAGATGTTTGGCCTGGTCGCATCTCTTTTATCATTCCGTTATTTACATTCTGGATGTTGTTCATTTGTTATCCATGTATTGTTCTCTCATGCGTATGGGCTAATCATGTTGGGTCAAAGGTTCTCTATTCGAGGGAAATGCCTAAAGGCTACCTTTACCATAGATTGTCGCGGCTTTCTTCTATTGATTTCTCTATTCATCTTCTTTTTGGTTGTTATTTTTCACTTTTCATTTTCACATTCATGCCATGTTTATGCTTGAGTGTTATCTCTCGCAGTATATCAGATGGAAACCCATACATAAATTTCGTAGCCGAATCCGAATGGATGGTAGTGCGGTCTGTACTTGGGATACAACTTCATGTACCGCTTGAGAAACGTTCATGCATGTGTTTGTGTCATTTTCGATACCATTTTAGTAATCTCGTTCGAACGCGTTCTCGAACGCTACTCAAACGTATGCATTCGGCCTTATCCCGTTCGAACACATTTCCAAACGCTACTCGAACGCATGCATTCTGACTCAGTCTGTTCGAACGCATTTCCAAACGCTACACGAATGCGCACTTTCTGTTTACTCTTCGAACGCGTTTCCGAACGCTACACGAACTCACATATAACGAACATACCTCATTTCATCATATTTTATGCATGTTTGCCTCTTTGATCATTTCTTTTATATTATGCACTTGATTATATGCCATTATTATTAACATTTCGATTATTCTTATTTATTTACATTTTTGCGCTTCTTTGTTTAATATGTCTATGGAATTATGCATTTGTCTTCCTTTTTTTATTTATTTACGTTTATGGGTGTGCAAACTTGTATGTTGATTAAATTATCTCTTATGTGTTGCATAAGACTTGGTTATACTATCGCATAAATCCTTTCATTATGATTGGCATAAGTAAGGGACCATTCTGAACCCAACGGTTTGAGGTCTTCCCTTGCGAGGGGTGAGTGCGGCCTTAAATCATTTCCCAGTTCACACTGGGTGGCGACTCCTTTATTCTCTGGTTTAGTCCCCTGAGGGCTACTCCGTACTCCCAACTGGGTCGCGAGCTCGGACAGCGTCTCATACCTCTGTGGTCGTGTCAATAGTCTGGCGACCACTGGGGATAGAGAATCGGCCCCAAAATAATGTCTTGTAATGTTTGTGATTTTCGCTTTAGTTAACCTTGTCTACAAGTGGGTGGGACCAGGGGGTAATAAAATTTTCCAAACTAAAAGTTGATTTAACCAAAGGTATTATTAGAGTTAGATAATGATTTGGTGTCTTCCTTCACTCACTATCTTTTTATAGCCAAAAGGAAAAGCTGTGAAGACATCTAGATAATCATTTACTCAAGGCTTACCTTAAAGCATACTTAAAGTGATGGACTAATTTGAAGGATCTATTGTTTATTCCTGTCACCAAGGCGATAAGAGCCTAAGAGGTAAGGGTATTTAAGAGAGTTCGCTCCACCCTCCCTTTGGGGAATTTTCAATAGAGGAATCCATTTGACAGTTATTCATGCATCGTGAAGTTGTTTTCGCTCGAAGAGGCGGATCGTTTATATGGTATCATCACTCGTTGGCACGTACATTCAGGTATAAACAAGGTTGCGCTCACTTGGTCGCTCGAACCCTTGAGTGGGGAGACCTAGTTGGGGGGCAAACCTTCACCGGCGGGAGGCCTTTATCCACATCCTTATAAACCTGCATATGAACCATAGTTGTATGACCTATAGAAGCCACCCTTTATGCTTGTGTTTGGGACCATCATCATTTGGATTCATTTGGACTTATTGTCATGAGATTGTGAAACTTGTTGGGCAATTTAAACTAGGACGAGTTTGTGTCTTATGACGATTAGGCAAAAAGCTTCTAAAATGCCGATGGGCCACTTGTGTTTGGGCCCCTATCATTTGAAAGTTTAGCCATCTTATCACAAAAGTATAAGCCTGTTGGGCTTTTTCAACCGGACAAGTTTGCTCGTTACGATAATATGATTGAATGCTTTAAAATGATAATGGGCCAACTTGTATGAAAACCTTGATGGGCTTAGAAAGTCCAAACATGATCCAAATATGCCAAAAGCATGAGTCCGATATCCACACTGGCTTTCATCCAGGAAAGATATGCCTTGTTACGGCATATTTGTATAATTTTGGATGTCTCCAAGTCCATCCCCACAACCGTGATTACCAAGAGCCCAATTTGTCGTTTATAGACAATGGCACGATCCCCATAATAGGCTCAGTCAATATTATAAGGGTGGTCTTTGTCTTTTACCGATGGAAAAGGGACTGAGGTAGCCAAGGTCCACCCATGTAGGTAGGAGAGAACGATTTTATGTACCCCACATTGGTGCATAAATAAGCCATACCTAGGACAGAAATGGACTTACCACGAGTGTGGAGAGAAATAAGGTCGGAAGGATATTATGTTGTTTGATAACCACATGCATCTCGTGCATCTCATGCATACACACATCATGTTAACCCTGTGTCTTAAAAGCCATCATAGATATCTGTTGGGTTAGAGAAAAAAGGACTTGTCAAGAAGAGTTTAGCAAACATGGATATCGGGAAAAGGAAACCGAGGAAGAAAGAGAACAGAAAACCTTACTGCAAGAATAGAAAGACCATTGGGGGCCTTCAGCAAAAAAAAGAACAAAATGAAAAAAAAAAAAAAAAAATTGTTTGTTTTTAGTCCTTAATAGTTAGGCATAAGTCCAATGATGCAAATGTTTGCTTTAGGATGAAATCATAGAAACGATAAACTCTTGACGTGCTTTTATCTGATACTTTGAGTAATTGATCTATGTTAGACTCGTAAGCACTTATTTACAGGTTCTTAGCAGTGAAAACCTGAGTAGTTGGCAAGGTGACTAGTGAAAGAAATTGTAGGTCGATGAATGACCGTTCGCCTAAATGTCTATCCTGATTTGCTTATGTTATGATGTGTGGTATGGTTGAAAATATAAGAAAAAGTCTCTAAAGAAAAGAATTGAACCACCTATAACCGATAAGCGTAAACCTACCCATGGGCGAGTATTAGGACCACCATGAGGAGAAATGCTACCTTAAATGGTAGGTGTGTTGAAGAAAAAATAAAAATAATAAAAAAAGAAAAATAAAATCATACCACAGTGAGCACGAAAAAGCAATTGCAAAACATAATTGAGACATCTAGGTTGGTTTGACCCATCGATCCCAATTTCTTAAACAAAATCATTGAGTTGGCTTACCTAAAGATCAAGCCGTGAAAGAACCTTTGCACACACACACTTTGAGTCTGGCTTAGATCATTTATTCAAAGACTTGGATTTAAGTTGCATCAAGTGTTTTGAAAGTTCTCTGGTTTCATTACTGAGCATTCTTTGAGGAAAATGATATGTATAACTATTGGTACTATTTTGTAGCCTGTAATGGAGTATGTTGATACATATTTTCCACACCACATAGTCTACCTTGACCTAGTGCAAGCAGTAGAGAGCAGAAACCTAAACCAGGTATGGGGGTGACTAGTCTACCACCTCGCAAATAAGGGACATAACGGGATCTTGAGCCATGGGACCAAAGAGAACTGAGCAATCACCAGAAAAGAATTGGTATGAGGAAACTATAAGCAGGCCCAGGGGGCGACCAAAGACTTTTATATGCAAAGGGAACCAAAGAGCACAAGGAAGGCCTAACCCATCGAATTGGAAATACATCCATACATACATGCATACATGTCACATACATGCCAATTTTGTTTTGTGTTCACAGGTTGTTTATTGAAAAAAAAAAACGGCAAAGACGAGCAAGTTAGTAACGGTTCAAAAATGATCCATCTCTCATCAAGTAACGGTTCAAAAATGAGCCATCTCTCATCAAGTAATGGTTCAAAAATGAGCCATCTGTCATCAAGTAACGGTTCAAAAATGAGCCATCTCTCATCAAGTAACAGTTCAAAAATGAGCCATCTCAACTCAAGTAACGGTTCAAAAATGAGCCATCTCTCATCAAGTAACGGTTCAAAAATGAACCATCTCAACTCAAGTAACGGTTCAAAAATGAACCATCTCTCATCAAGTAACGGTTCAAAAATGAGCCATCTCTCATCAAGTAACGGTTCAAAAATGAGCCATCTCTCATCAAGTAATAGTTCAAAAATGAACCATCTCAACTCAAGTAACGGTTCAAAAATGAACCATCTCTCATCAAGTAACGGTTCGGGAATGAACCACCTCAACTCAGTAACGGTTCAGGAATGAACCATCTTTCATCAAGTAACGGTTGGGACTGAACCAGGGGTCAAGCACCTCACCACCACATCAACTCAGTTCGAAGCATCTCGCAAATCAGCAGGTAAGTACGATAGCCGACAAACCAATTAAATAAAAATACATGCATAACTTTGATAGGGTTGTCACTGTCACACACTACATAAGCCCCATCAAAGTGAGGGCGATTGTAGACACTGTATTTTTGCATAAAGCTCAATGATGTGCCTCGTATGGAGGCACTACCCGATAAGTTACGGAAGTCGCGAGAAACATACGTTGGAAGGGAAAATTCAATAAATACATTATCAAATTTAATTCCATTATTTAGCCTCGGGCCCGCTTGATTGATCTCTATTTTAAAATGTTAGCCTCTGCCCAAAACCCCCCGCAATCATGAAAAGCCCATTTCGCCTAAAGCCCAATCCAAAAATAATTAAATCAGATTTAACACATGCCAAAATCCAATCAAATACCCTTCCAAATTTAAAAATATATTGAATCTAATCCCCACCAAAATTACAGAAATTTCTTTCCCTAAATAAAATAATAAAATGCACCCACTAATTGCTTGATTTGTTTCCTTTTGAAAACCCATGCACACAAAAACCCTAGCATACACTATAAAAGATAACATATTCCAACCCTAAGGGTCTGCTTCATTTTCCCCACAACTCACACGAAAACAACAAGAACCCTAAACGCTCTCACAACACGGATGCTCTCCCTCTCTCTCCCTCTCAAACTGTGAAGCAACTAAACCCTAAACACTCTCATTCCTCTCTCTCGGGCTCATCTCTCCATTCTCTCATCAACAAATGACAACAACCCCCCTCTCAAAAATGACGAAAACAACACACACATAAACCTAAACTTTTTACCCTTCACGAAAACAAACTCCACCCACAGCAGCCATCAATCGGCCATTCACCAAAAGCAACAAAACAAGAAGACAAACCCTAGCCTCTCTCTGTTGGCAACAATAAAACACAAAAGAACCCTAGGGACTCACGTCTCTCTCTCAACCTCACACGTCCATTAAGCCACGCACAAGCCAACAAACACTTACCCCCACCGAACCAAACAATAGTCCCAATAATCACAACAAACTGCACCAAAAATAGTGCAAACCAGTCCCAAAAAATACCCCAAAACAATCCAAATATCACCCCAAAACTAGTGAACAAATACGACTACCAAACAGCAGTAAAAACAGTGAAGAAAACAGAGAAAACAACAGTGAAACAGTGAAGGAAAATATTGAACCAGAAAACTAAAAAAGTTACGGAGCATTAACCCTTCCGGTGACGAAGTAACGCACTTCCGATGAGCAACTTAAATGGTAAGACCTAAGGGCCCCCTTTTTATTATTTATCTTTTCAATTATTCATTGTGGATCACTCGTATGCATTGTTATGTTTTACATATAGTTCATTTGTGTTGGGTTGATGATTGCGTGTTATCTTTTGCGGTATATCGGATGGAAACCCAGATGTAAATTCCGTAGCCGAATCTGAATGGACGGTAGTGCGGTCTATACTTGGGATACAACTCCACGGACCGCTTGAGAAACTTTTAAGCACATGTTCATTCATATTGGATTAAAGGTACTTTATTTGAGGGAAAAGCCAAAAGGCTACCTTTACCATGATGTTTTGCCACGCTAATGAAGTATACTTGACTGAATGTGAAATACGTTCAATCAGGCATACGAAGTCCCATATAGATGTCGGCCTTGGTCGTATCTCTTTTATTATTTCGTTATTTACTTTCTGCTTGTTATGCTTTATTTATTCATGCATTGCTATCTCGTGCGCATGGGCTAATCATGATGGATTAAAGGTCATTTATTCGAGGGAATGCCTAAAGGCTACCTTTACCACGATGTTTTGCCGCGCCGGACGAAGTATACTCGGTTGAATGTGAAATACGTTCAATCAGACATACGACGGGTCCCATATAGATATTAGCATTAGTCGCATCTCTTTATCATTCCGTTATTTACTTTTCGTATGTTGTTGTTGCTTTTTTTATCCATGTATGGTTATCTCGCACACATGGGCTAATCATGTTGGGTCAAAGGTCCTCTATTCGAGGGAAATGCCTAAAGGCTACCTATACCATAGATTGTCGCACCTTTCTTCTATTGATTTCGCTATTCATATTCTTTTTTGTTGTTATTTTTCACTTTTCATTTTCACATTCATGCCGTTTTTATGCTTGAGTGTTGCCTCTCACGGTATATCGGATGGAAACCCAGACATAAATTCCATAGTCGAATCCGAATGGATGGTAGTGCGGTCTGTACTTGGGATACAACTCCATGTACCGCTTGAGAAATTTTCACGCATGTGTTTGTGTCATTTTCGATACCACTTTGGTAATCTCGTTCGAACGTGTTCTCAAATGCTACTCGAACGCATGCATTCGGACTTATCCCATTCGAACGCATATCCAAATGCTACTCGAACGCATGCATTCTGCCTCAGTCCGTTCGAACGCATTTCCAAACGCTTCACGAACGCGCACATTCTGTTTACCGTTCGAACGCATTTCCGAACGCTACACGAACGCACATACAATGAACATACCTCATTTCATCATATTTTATGCATGTTTGCCTCTTTGATCATTTCTTTTATACTATGCACTTGATTATATGCCCTTATTATTAACTTTTCGATTATTATTATTTATTTACATTTTTGCGCTTCTTTGTTTAATATGTCTATGGAATTATGCATTTGTCTTCCTTTTTTTTTTTTTTTTTACGTTTATGGGTGTGCAAACTTGTATGTTGATTAAATTATCTTGTATGTGTTGCATAAGACTTGGTTATATTATCGCATAAATCCTTTCATTACAATTGGCATAAGTAAGGGACCATTACGAACCCAACGGTTTGAGGTCTTCCCTTGCGAGGGATGAGTGCGGCCTTAAATCATTTCCCAGTTCACACTGGGTGGCGACTCCTTTATTCTCCGGTTTAGTCCCCCGCGGGCTACTGCGTACTCCCAACCGGGCCGCGAGCCCGAACAGCGTCTCACACCTCAGTGGCCGTGTCTACACATTTAGTGCTCGTGCTAGCTCAATATACTGTAGCAAATTAAATATAATTAGATAGTCTAATTATATACTCACATACATATATTATTATTAATGGGATTAATAATATATTTTGTCACACATGTAACTTTATATTATATTTAATATAAGGTTTTTATTGAATAAATGATTATGAGATAATCATTTAATTTAATGTATATATATTAAATTGTTTGATATATCATTTATTGTAATGATGAATTTTTCAAATATGATTTGTAGAAATTCAACATTTCATTAATGTATTTTTATACCTTTTTCAACATTATATTTAATTGTCGTAATGATGATAGTTAATAAGTTGGTTGTTGCAAATATTAGGTGTAGAAAATAAGGGTCGGTGAATTTATGAGATATATATGGTTAGGTCTCTTGTTTAACATAACCCATAAGTATAAAAATAAAATTTGAGTTTTTTTTTTTTTTTTTGCTATATAGAAGGATTTTTCATTCTTGAAAAACCTAACCACCTTTGTTCTTGTTTTCTCTTAAGTGTTTAAGGAAAAAAAAGAAGAACCAAAAGAGAAAATAAAAATTATGGTGTGACAAATCTTAACTCAATCTCTAAGGTGCTTAGGGTGTTAGCTTCAAAACCTTGTTTAAATCTCTAAAGAGTTTAGTTATTTGGTTTTGTCAGTGCAGCCCATACTTCATTTTATTGATCGCGAGATATAGCTCGGAAGATCATTCAGAGTTGGAACAAACTTTCATCTTCTTTCTTTTCTCTATACGCATGGCAGGTTT
The DNA here is from genome assembly GCA_019454045.1 of Zanthoxylum bungeanum. NCBI lineage: Eukaryota > Viridiplantae > Streptophyta > Magnoliopsida > Sapindales > Rutaceae > Zanthoxylum > Zanthoxylum bungeanum. The sequence continues at coordinate 35,249 of SKCR01042205.1, forward strand.
TGTGTTTGGAGCTTGGATACGTCACCAAGAAAGCATTCAAGATAGCACACAAACTTTCAGGAACAAGCCAGTGCGTCGCGACTCTTCAAAGAACAAAAACCAAGCAGAAACTTTCAGGCTCTGCGCGTCACAATGGTACCGCCATCGCGTTGTGACTCTGAGAAGATCGTGTCGTGACGTACTCTCTTTCGTGTCGTGACATACTCATAAAAAAATCCAGACAGAAAGTTGTGAAATTGAGCATTGCGACGCATCACCAGCATCGTAATGCGGGGCTTAAACGCAAATGAGCTTGGTCCACCCCATGCACGGGGGCTGATCCGTAGCTGAAATATTATTAAAAATAGAAGCACAACATCAGACCAGGGGCTGGTCAGATCCGGTAAAAGAGGCAAAGGGAAAAAAATTCAAGGTCGATCCCGATGCCTAAGGCGTTTTCGCTGTGCGAAGGAAAGCGTTTCCTACAATTGGCATCAAGAGTGAGGTTGAAAAGTGTTTTTAACCCTTCTCTTTTTAATTTCAAGTTTCTGTTTTTAATGATTTATATGAGATATAAATTGGTTGTATGCATGTTGTGATGAGTAGATATATTTTAATGTCCATATGATGAATGTTTATTTTAGATTCATGTGATGAATATATTTTATTGGTCGTAAATTTTTCCAGCTCTTATTTTTGTGTTATTTTTGGTTTTGGGAATGTAAGGCCATAAGGTCAAATTTTTTACAAGTGTTGTAAATTATTTCCTATATAAAAATTTCAAGTTGTAAGAGTCTATGTATTTGGAGAGCCGATGCCATAAAGTACTCAATGACACTCTATGGAGCGAGATTTGAAGACCAAAGGTTGCCTTGTAATATTTTGTACTAATTAGATTAGTATGGAAAAATAAGAGCCCGGTCAATACAATTTTATTTTATATGATATGAATGTTTATTTCGAAATGTTTGAATAACATGTCATATAGCTTAAGATGCATACTCTTGTATTTTCACATGTCATAACATGTAATGGATGCATGGATATTCTAGTCATAAAATATGATTTTATGAAATTTAAAAGAGTTAAATTGGAATTTGATATGCATAGAAATAAATTAATAAGATTAATTGATTTAATTGTTTAAAATTGGAAATTCAAAATTTAATACATATGGGCTTTATAAGTACATTATGTTTTCCATTGGTATATCGGATGGAAACTCGAATGTAAATTTCGTAGCCGATTCTGAATGGACGGTAGTGTGATCAGCAATTGGGATACAATTCCACGTACCATTGGAATTTATAACGCGCTTATATTTATTAGATAGTTTGATTAAATTTTATCCATTTGTTGAATTTTAAATTTTAAACTTGTTAGTGAACTAATATTTTAAGTGTTAAAATAAACTAGGTCACTAAACCAAACTTAATTAAATTAATTTAATTAAGTAAAATATTAGTTGAGACTAATGGGAATTAGTGAATAAAATTTTAAGAGTTAAAATTGGTTAGATCACTAATTATGTACTGGTGTAAAATAGAGTTATGTTTTAGCCGCTCATAAACTTATAAACACTAGTAAAATAAAATATTGGATATTTTAAGTAGAAACCTTAAATTTAAAATATTGAGTAAGAGATGGATATACGATAATATATTATGTGATCTCCGTTGTTAGTCCGAAAAAGTGAGATTCAAAAGGCGCCAAGAGACGACTTTGTTTTCGTCCCCCTACGGATGGTGTCCATTTTGGGTAAATATCAAGTTTGGATTCCGAGAGAATATGAAATCTAGATGTATATAGTGAACTGACCTACCCTACAGCGGTACTTTACTAGTTAATTCCAAGGGTTCCGAAACAACGGGTTACACTCACAAATGAATGATTAAAATATTAATCAAAATTCATTGATCAAATCAAACGGTGGTTGGTTAATATAGGAATAAGAGTTATTCTCACATATATTAATCAATTGAGATTATCTCGATCTATCACGCAAATACTTGACCTAGCATACAGCGACACTTATTTGTGGGATGATAGATTTTCATGGCATAGTAATTATTTTTAGGTTTCTGATTCATTTTACATAGTCTATGGATCATGTTTAATTTTATACCAAAATGCTTGTGATGATTTCAATATGCGATGAATGAAATTTTTGAATGCATGTTTTTTTAAAAATTTATCAGCCATTTTCCCGATATTTCCATACTTGCTAATGACAAATATACGAGAGAAAATTATGTTAAAAGAAAAGTAACATGAAAGTTATCTTGGTCTTTTGAAGACATTAAATTTTTCCTGAAGGAAGAGTGTCCTCCAAAGCCAAACAGTATATGATACTCACCAAAAGTGGGTACTGCTAATGAGAAAACTCACTGCTACTTGCTAACAGGGATGTCTAATATTTTTACTGCAAAACATGAACTAATGGCTATAACATTTATGATGATACAGTCATTGCAAGACATGTTCTGGTACCCTTCAAACATCTAGCTCAAATACATGTGATTGCAAATTTATTATGAATGAAAATGTTGTATTAAATAAAAAAATTGTGGATTTGTATTTTATTGTACCAAATTTACTTTGGGAGAGAAAATTTTAATATGTTGATTGGATCCCAAATATGTGCTTTTAAAAGAGAGGATTAAGATATAAGCCCTACATCAAAAAACAAATTTGTAAAATTATTTTTTAAAGATATTCAATTCTCATGCACATGTTATTGTCGATAAAAATATCACATGTCATGCATGCAATAAGAAAGGACAAAAAATATTTGAGTACATGAATAAAAATGTGAATGTGAATGCATGGGTTCCCCAAGGATCCAAAATTAACCCCCATGGACCAAAGAAAGTTTGTGTACCAAAATGTAATTAAATGATTATGTGGGGGAAGCTTTGGGGGAGGCTATTAATAAGAAATGCAAAATAATCTCAAAGACTTGACAAATAGAAAGAAAGAGCTGAACAAGAAAAAATATCAAAACTCTACCTTAATAATGAATGGATGTTATGATTGGTGGATTTGTCACCTAGTGACAACGGTAATAGGTAAAATCCATATTTATGAAAATATCGGTTCCATTTCCTCCATTCAATCGATATGAATTGGACTTGAGTGTGAAGCATACTAGAGATTAGGTAATTTGAATTTAAATTGGTCAATTGGTATCATCTTATATTTAATTATATTATATAGCTCATTTAGTATCAATTGATATCATATATGACTTATCGGTTTATATGATATGTGTGATCATTTTGAATGTTTAGTATTGAATATGCTTACCATTGATTATTATTGGTTGAAAATAAAATGCATGGATATTGGCTTAACTTGGGTGATTTTGATGATCCTTTTGAATTTTTCATTATATGGCAAAATGGGAGAATTGTAAGAAAATGTTAAGTGTGCACGTTTATAAACTTTTTGATATGTTTTATGCACATATATTGATTTTATCTCATTGAGCTTAATTTTTACTTCTCCATCCATTTTGATAATGTCAAATGAGGAGAACGCATATAATGAGATTAAAACTTGTGTTACCCTCAACTTTGTATTAAAAGTGAGTAAATTTGTACTAATATATTTGTCTAAGTTTTATAAAGCTATATTAAAGAAAATCGCATATTGAGGGGGAACTAATATTGAGAGGGAGCAAAATCGTCAACAAATTTGGAACTCTCAAGCACATAAGTTTTAAAAGTTGGCCATCATCACAATCGCATATTGAGGCTTGACTAAACCACAGTAACATTATTCCCTTATCTTTATTTTGTTTTCTAATCACATTGGGGACAATGCTAGATTTAGGTTTGGGGGTGGGGATGTTTATGTTTATGGCTTTCTCTGTTATTTTTCTTTCTAGCATGTTCTTTCCTACATGTTTTGTTTGATGCATGCTTTAATTTTTTCATGTTATATTCAAAAATTGCTTTAAAAGAATTATCTAATGATGAGATTGTTTGTTTCATTAAAAAGTTCTAGGAAAAGATAAATGTTAATTTCACTTTCATCCTATATTTTGAGCATTATATCTAGTTCAGACTCATATGCACTAAAAAAATAGTTCTGTAGCAGTTAGATAATAAGAAACTGACAAAGTGACTAGTTAAAATAATCAAAGGTTGATGAATTACCGTTTGCCTGAATATCTGTTTTTGTGTATATTTATTTATGATATGCTGTATGATGATTATAAAAAATAAATAAATGAATAAAAACTTATCAAGCTTTTACTTAGTAATCGAGCATCTTGCCTGGCCAGTAGTGATTGTTCGCATCAAACGATACAGCTTGAGTTAGTTAATAAATAAGCTTTTACTCAGTAACCGGACATCTTGCCTTCGTAAGCAGCGATCGTTCGCGTCAAACCGTAAAGCTTAAAAAAATAAAAAAAAAATCTCATACCGCACTTTGCGCATATAGAAACAAACTGAACAATTTTTAGATAATCAAGTTGGTTTGACCCATTAACTACTGAGAATTGAGACAAACTCACCTAGTTAATAACTTAGAATCGAAGCTGTTTGCAGAGCTATTCACACACACACCTAGAGTCTGATTTAGATACTTTGTTCAAAGAAATTGATTTTAGTTGTAGTATGTATTTTGAAGGTTCCTTTAACTTTGTTGCTAGATATTCTCTGAGGACATTGTATATATTGCTATTATTTTCATTTATTTTATGTCTTTCTTTTTGTTTTGTTTTTATGTGTGATTGCATGTGCATGATTGACGTTTGTGGGTATCGTCACTGTAAGCCCTCACGAGACTACAACTTGTTCACTAGGGACACCTAGGGCTTTAAAGGCTTGTTGCATACGCTAAATGCAGCTGTGATCCCTACGAAAGTGGCTTAGATTAATTTAGTTTTAATTGTTTATTTTATTTTGTTTTGTTTATTTTGCTTGAGGACTAGCAAAATGTTAGGTTTGGGGGTGTGATGAGCGGAAAATATATCAATATTTATCGCCATTTTGAGCTAATATTTTGTATGGTTTCATGGATTTTATGAATGTTTTGATGTGTTTTTGTTTGTTTTGCAGATAAATAACGTTTTGGGACTCAATGGAATCAACTTGGGGATAAAACGATGAAAAACAGACAAAAAGGGTAAAATTGAGAAATTTACTGTTCACGCGTCGCGACGTGATGCGCCCCCATTATGCAGCCTGCCGACACACCTCATCACTTGCGTCATCATTGATTCATCACTGTAGCACGCGTCGCGATGCCCAAGTCTTCACGCGTCATGACGCTGACATAATTATTCAGTCTGCCGAGAGCCGCCATCTACTGTGGCGCGCGTCGCGACGCGCAAGCCCTCTACGTCGTGACGCGTAAGGCAGATTTTTGCCTATAAATTGAGGCTGATTTCATTTTCTATTTTCATACTTTCCTTAAGGTTCTTAATAAGGATCTAAGGATTGTATCTTGTTTGTATTCAATTTTAGTATTCTATATATGTATTTTTATTTTAATAGTAACAATAGTTTGTTTGTTTTATCTTTCTTTTATGTTTTGTAGTTAATTTCCGTTGGGGGAAGGGTGAAACTTTCAATATGAATAATTTAGGTTAATCTCCCTAATTTATAATATATAAATTATCTTAAAACCTGACTTAATTAGATAGTGCATTTATGGTCGGTGGACTTAATGAAATTAATTTTAACCTGACTTAATTGGATACCGCCTTTATGATCGGTTGGAATTAATTAAAACATGACTTAATCAGGATATCGCCTATATGGTCGGTTGGTAATGTCATGCAAATTTATATAATATAATAATAGAGATTTCTAGATTTGAAAATTAAAGGTGGATCCCCTAACCCCAGCATTTTATTTTTACTCTAGGGAAGTGATGAAGCACAATATTCACAAGTTTAATTATTGATTTTCTTTATATAATGTGTGATGATTTGGCTTGTTTATTGAATCTTAACTTCAATGCTTCTTTTTGTTTGATCACTAATAAGATTGATGTGGTAAACTTAAAATGAACTTGGAAAAGGATTTTACTTTTCAGCCTTAGATTCAATAGCTCACGATCTCATCTTAAGAGATTTTTTCCAGGATAGGAATATACCTATCAGGCGTGGGTAGCCACAATTGGAACTTGACCTTAATTAGTCCGGGTAACTTAGTTAACATATGAATTTAGTTAACTGGGTTACTTTGGGTGGTTGCATCTAACCATCAAAAGAGGCATTTGCATATCTTCGTGTTCCAGGTAAACAACTAATTTATTACATATGTATAAGAAAATAAATTCATCATTAGAATAATATTGTGTGGAATCACAGCCCTAGATGTTTGTGTCTTTTGTCTATTTTCCTTTGTATTTTCTTTTATTTATTTATTTAGCAAATCCACATTCAACCAACCAATCAACAATTATTCCCTTCTCACCCCAATTAGATACCTGTAAATAAATAGAATCAATAATTAACAACAACAATATAAATTAAGTCCTCGTGAGATCGATATTTTTATACCACTTGAACGATACGTGTGCTTGCGTTACATGTGTGATTTCACCCGATCAAGATTTTGCCACCGTTGTCGGGGACTTATTTATCTTGCATTATTAATTTTGAAGCTATTTACTTTACTTGTATTTAATTTTCTTTCTTTTTATTATTTTTAAATTTTTATTTGTTTCTTTTTCAGATGGTTGAAAATGGATCATTATTGGGCGATGGAAGCATTACGAGCTTTAAGAGATGAAGATATACTCCATATCAGGGAGACGCAGTCCGATTTTCTTAGGCCTGTTGTCCAGCCCAACCACTATCAGTGGATGTTATCCCACATCTAATCATTCTGTCTTGAAATGGTTGAGCAAATGTTGTGTTATTTCTCTCATTTTCTCTCAATATCTCTCATCCCTCAACTTGTCCCTCACCCAAGCTCATCAAATCACTCTCAATCTCACTAAACACCAAAACCCATCCACCAATTCACGCCCCTACTCTTCCATTTTCACGTGGAAATTTCCAAAGTGGAGAACAAAAAAACACATTCCTCCATTATGCATGCGTAATCCTAGGTTTTGGGAAACAACTCATGAATCTCAGGTTCTATCTTTCTATTTCATTTTTTTTATTATGCATGCGTAATTCTAGGTTTTGGAAATTTTTACTTTTCTGAGTTGTGACTGTGTAAAATATTATTGTGGTTGTTGAATTTGTGTAGTATTGGGGGCGAAGGATATTTTGTGATTATTGTTGAAGTGTTAGTTTAGGGTGATAATCGGAATTATTTGGAAATTATGGGAGGTTCTGTAGAAATTTTTATAAAAATTTAAAATTGAAAATGGTCCCAAATAGATCGCGGACCTCAGCGGCTTCTGGATCAAGTTACGATGACACAAAATTTATGTCGACAACCGCTGAGGGTCGTTATGAAAAGGAGATGGGACAAAAAGTCCCGATTATGGAGAAGGGTTTTGATATTTACCCCAGGCAATACCCCCAAATTGATAGAATTATCGCCACCAAGCACTGGCATAAGCTTTTCCGGCAGCCTACACCAGCCTGTATACCCGTAGTCCGTGAGTTCTACACCAATGCTTACGATCATCAGACGTATCAGGTGTTAGTAAGAGGCCAACATGTGATGTTTGATAGATCCATAATTAACTGGTATTATGCGTTGCCTGATATGGAGATATATGAATACACTTCAGCCATGGAGCATCTGGACATGGCTCATCTAACACAAACACTTTGCATCCCTGTTGCTGGTTAGGATATGAACATCAATAGGGAATATATGAAGATGAGCGCATGATATCTTAAGCCATATGTCAGGGTTTGGTTTCATTTCCTTACCCGCATATTGCTGTCAAGCACCCATACCACCAATGTAACCAAAGAACTGATGATCATGTTGTATTCTATATTAGAGGGATATACTATAGATGTAGAAGGGCTGATATCAACCAATATCGTTCGGGTAGCACGTTCTACTCAAACTGGTCTGATGTACTACAACTTAATTACAAACCTATGCAAACTGGCCAGAGTGCCAGGTGATCTAAAGGAAGAAATGATGCAGCCCACCACTGCATTATCAACAAGAATCATATAGCAACTTCAAGCAGATAGGCTAACACAGGCCAGTTCCCCCTCGACACCTGCAGCACCACAATAGCAACCTTAACCCACGCGGCGACCATCGCGACCACGTTCCATATCACAACGCGTAGAGCGGTTGGAATATCGTTTCGATTACATTACTCAATTGCTTCAACAAATGACACACCATCATGGATTGAGTGATGATCAGATTCCAGCCTATCCAAGGGACAGCAGCGAAGATGATGACGGGGCTGAGGCTTGACTAAACTACGATAACATAATTACCTTATCCTTATTTTGTTTTCTTTCCTGCATGTTTTCTTTCTTACATGTTTTGTTTTATGCATGCTTTAATTTTTGCATGTTATATTCAAAAAGTTGCTTTAAAAAAATTATCTAATGATGAGATTGTTTGTTTCAGTAAAAATTTCTAGGAAAAGATTAATGTTAATTTCACTTTCATCATATATTTTGAGCATAATATCTAGTTCAGACTTATATACACTACAAAAATAATTCTGTAGCAGTTAGATAATAAGAAACTGACAAAGTGAGTAGTTAAAATAATCAGAGGTTGATACCGTTTGTCTGAATATCTATTTCTGACTATATTTATTTATGATATATTGTATGATGATTAAAAAAAATAATAAATGAATAAAAACTTACCAAGCTTTTACTTAGTAACCGAGCGTCTTGCATGGCCAGCAATGATTGTTCGCGTCAAATGATACAGCTTGAGTTAGTTAATAAATAAGCTTTTAATCAGTAATCGGACATCTTGCCTCAGCAAGTAATGACCGTTCGTGTCAAACCGTAAAGCTTGAAAAAAAAAATTAAAAAAATAAAAATCTCATACCACACTTTGCGCATATAGAAGCAAACATAAAATTTTTTAGATAATCAAGTTGGTTTGACCCATTAACTACTGAGAATTGAGACAAACTCACCTAGTTAACTTAGAATCGAATTTGTTTGCAGAGCTATTCACACACACACTTAGAGTCTGATTTAGATACTTTGTTCAAAGAAATGGATTTTAGTTGTAGTATGTATTTTGAAGGTTCCTTTAACTTTGTTGCTAGACATTCTCTGAGGACATTGTATATATAGCTATTATTTTATTTATTTAATTTTTTTGTTTTGTTTTTTTTTATGTGTGATTGCATGTGCATGATTGACGTTTGTGGGTATCGTCACTGTAAGCCCTCAATAGACTACAACTTGTTCACTAGGGACACCTAGGGGTTTAAAGGCTTGTTGCATACGCTAAATGCAACCGTGATCCCTACGAAAGTGGCTTAGATTCATTTAGTTTTAATTGTTTATTTTATTTTCTTTTGTTTGTTTTGCTTGAGGACTAGCAAAATGTTAGGTTTGTGGTGCGATGAGCGGAAAATATATCAATATTTACCGCCATTTTGAGCTAATATTTTGTATGGTTTCACAGATTTTATGAACGTTTTCATGTGTTTTTTTTGTTTTGCAGATAAATAACGTTTTGGGACTCAATGGAATCAACTTGGGGCTAAAATGATGAAAAACATTGAGTCATCACTTATAATTTAGTCTTCCGATACGCGTCATCACTTGTGTTATCATTGAGTCATCATTTTAGCACGTGTCACGATGCTTAAGTCTTCACGCGACGCGACGCTGGCATAATAATTTAGTCTTCCGACAGCCACCATCTACTATAGCGAGCGTCGTGATGCGCAAGCCCTCTGTGTCGTGACGCGTAAGGTAGATTTTTGCTAATAAATTGAGGCTAATTCCATTTTCCATTTTCATACTTTCCTTAAGGTTCTTAATAATGATCTAAGGATTGTATCTTGTTTGTATTTATTTTTAGTATTCTAATTATGTATTTTTATTTTAATAGTAATAATAGTTTATTTTTTGTATCCTTCTTTTTTGTTTTGTGTTTAATTTCCGCTGGGGGAAGTGATGAGCGGAAAATATATCAATATTTATCGCCCCTTTTAATTAATATTTTGTTTAGTTTCTCGGGTTTGATGAACGTTTTGATGTACTTTAGTTCATTTTGTAGATAAAATAATATTGGGACTCAATGGAATCATTTTTGACAAAATGTGAGTCAAATAAGGGAAAAAGTGGACTTGGCATATTAATTTTGGAGATTGGAAACTTGAAAGGGCGTTCTAACGAAGTACAGTTTCGGAAATTCTAATTTTACGCAATTGTCATATTTTAGGCATAACGTTTTACTCTGATATCGGATTGAGCTGATTCAAGTTCCAGATTAAAGAAGACTCAAAGATCTACAACTTTGAAGAACAAAATAATTTCGAATTCTGAATTTGTCATAACCAAAATTGATGAAACATCCGGAAGTGTGTTATGTGTAATTATTAAAGTCATTTTCAAAGCAAAAAATAAATAAATAATAAAAATAGTCAAACTCCCACGAAAAATGATAGCAATTAGTGGAGAAATTAATAATGGATTTGGTGGACGCAAAATTTTGCCTATAAATACCAAGCCATTTCATTTGTAAATTCATACTTTCTTCTTTGAAATTCCTTAAGAATAACTAAGAAGATTGTATCTTGCTTGTTTATTTACAACTTTCAGCAATTAATTTCCACTTTTGCACTTTCTTTTCTTTACTTTTAAGTCTTTACTTTCCGTAATTTACTTTTACGCAATGAGAAGGTAATTCCCCCTTGCTAGGGTAAAAGGTAAAGCTTTTATTATTGCTATTTAAATTAATTTCCCTTAATTATAATATAATAAACATGACTTAATGAGGATACCGCCATATTGGTCGGTTGGTAATTAATTATAAATTGGTTTTAACTTGACTAAGCATGGATACCGCCTGGTTGGTCGGTTGGTAATTAATTATTAATTTGACTTAATCAGGATACCGCCTATATGGCTGGTTGGTAATTATCACGCAAAGTTAATATATTATATTAAGGGATATATTCAAAATAGTAGTAATAAAAGTGGATCATCTAACCCCAGCATTTTCTTTTATTTGTACTTTTACTTTATTTACTTTCAGCAATTTACTTTTCATTATTTAATTTCCAGCAATTTACTTTATGTCTTTTATTTTATTTAAGTTTTTACCAGCCCTAGTTATGTGTCATAACTAAGTTAGTTATCTGGGGTTGTGATGAAGTCCAATATCACCGGTTTATAAGGGGTTAAATTATGGTTTGGGTAATATAAATGTTTATTTATTGAGCCTTAGTCTTAATGCATCTTGTTAACTGGACATTAATAAGATTGATTCGGTAAACTTAAAATGAACTTGGAAAAAAGATTTTAGGTTTAAGACCTTAGACTTAATAGCCCACGATCTTCCTTGAGGATAGATAACCCTTTAATAGATTTCCTTACAGGATAGGAATATACCTGTCGGGCGAGGGTAGCCATAATTGGAACTTCATCTTAATGAATTCAGATAACTTAATTGACATATGAATATGATTAATCGGGTTACACTGGGTATTTGTATCTGACCATCGGAAGAGGCTTTTACATAATTTTGTGTTCCAGGTTAATAAATCGATATATTACACAACCGTAAGATAACCTTCATCTTTAAAAATGATATTGGAAAGATTCACAACCCTGGATAATTTTATAAAATTGAATTTTCCTAAATCTACTTTCAAGCAATTTCATTTACTTGTTTTAAGTTTAAAGTCACCATCCAATCAAATAACCAATCCATTAGATACTCGTAAAAATTTGACTTCAAAAATTATTAACAAAGGGTTTAAGTCCTCGTGGGATCGATACATTTATACTACTTGAACAATACGTGCGTTTGCGTTATACTTGTGTGATTACGCCGGTCAAGTTTTTGGCGCCGTTTCCGGGGACTTATTTATCTTTCACTATTAATTTTGAGGTTAGATACCTTTACTTGTGTCTAATTTTCTTTTTCTTATTATTTTTGTTTTCTTGTGTTTCAGGTTCTCAGAAACTACATGAGACGAACTAGAAGCTTTGAAATCCGACCGCTTGACCCAGAGATTGAAAGAACCATCAGACAGTTGAGAAGGGAAAGGCGAGAAGGCCAAGAAGCAATCGTTAACATGGAACCTGAACCTTTGGAGGTTGCACCACCAATTCCTATTCGAGAGAGAACCATTCTTGTGGTTGATGGCCTCATTTCCTGTATTGTATTTCCTCTCTTACCAGCAAATACGTGTGACATCAAAACATACATTCAGATGATTCAACAGTCGGTTCAGTTCGAAGGGAATGCAACTGAAGATCCTAATGCCCATATCAGCAACTTCTTGTAAGTTTGCGATACTTTCAACTACAACCGAGCAGCTGAAGAAGCTATGAGACTGTGAGTTTTTCCATATTCCTTGAAGACAGAGCCAAAGCTTGGCTATATTCACTACCAGTAGGTTCCATCACAACTTGGAACACTCTAGCCACAAAATTCCTTGCAAAGTACTTTCCACCAGCAAGAACTGCAAAGTTGAGGAATGACATCACATCCTTTGTACAACAAGATTCAGAATCCATTTACGAAGCTTGGGAAATGTACAAAGATTTACTTCGGAAATGTCCTTACCATGAGATTGCAAAATGGCTACAAGTCCAAACCTTTTACAATGGACTTTCTGGAATAATGAGAACCACAATTGATGCTGCTGCTGGAGGAGCTTTAATGGCAAAAGGAGAAGATCAAGCCTGTGATTTAATTGAAGAAATGGCAAACAACAACTCCTTGTGGCCAATAGAAATGAGCTTGATTCAACGAATTGTTGGAATTTATGAAGTTGGAGCCAACACAGCAGTAAATGCCAAGCTGGATCAGATATGCAAATTCATTGAAACTCTCAGCATGCAAGGTAATACTGGATCCACAAGTTCACCATATGGAGGAGCACCATAACCAAACCAACTTGAAGAAACGATGAATTATGTCAACAATTTCAACAGACAGTGGAACAATCCTTATTCCAACACCTACAACCCATGGTGGAGGAATCATCCAAATTTCGCTTGGAGCAACAATTCAGGGCCAAGGAACTATCCACCACCCGGATTCCAACAACAACCGAACAAAGGCCAGGAGCATAAAAAAGAACCTGGAATTGCAGAAGTGCTGACTCAGTTAAAAAAATACGATGCTATGATTTAGAGCCAATCTGCTTCTATCAAAGCACTGGAGAATCAAATTGGACAACTGACCAATGCTCAGAGTTACAGACCGCTAGGAAATCTTCCCAGTAACACAGAACCAAATCCAAGAAACCGAGGGAAGGAGCAATGTCAAGCCATTACCTTAAAAAGTGGCACTGAAATCAATAAAGATGTTGGAATCAAGGCAACCATTGAAGAAGTTCCAAAAGATGCAGTTCCACAGATGGAGGAAAAAGAATCAAAGGAAAAAGATCAAGAAAGAATCACTTTACCTCCATCTTTTCCTCAACGACTCCAGAAAAATAAATTGGATAAACAGTTTGCTCGATTCTTGGAGGTTTTCAAAAAGCTACATATCAACATCCCATTTGCAGAAGCCTTGGAAGAAATGCCCAGCTATGTTAAATTCATGAAAGATATTCTTTCACGAAAATGAAGATTGGGAGATTACGAGACAGTAGCATTGACAAAAGAATGCAGAGCCATCATTCAGAGGAAACTTCCCCCAAAGTTGAAAGATCCTGGCAGTTTTACTGTCCCATGCACCATTGGAGAACATTACATCGGTAAGGTCTTATGTTATTTAGGTGCCAGTGTTAATTTAATGCCTTTTTCGATTTACAGGAAACTGCAAATTGGAGAACCAATGCCCACCTCAGTCTCGCTGCAACTTGCTGATAGAACGCTCGCATTTCCGAGAGGAGTAGTTGAAGATGTGCTGGTCAAAGTCGACAAGCTCATTCTCCCAGCAGATTTCATTATCCTTGACATGGAAGAAGATAAAGATATACCTATCATCATTGGGAGACCATTCTTGGCTACAAGTCGAACTATTATTGATGTACAAAAAGGAGAACTAACCATGAAAGTTCAAGACCAAGAAGTTACCTTTAATGTTTTCAAAGCCATGAAATTCCCGAGTGAAGAAAATGAAGAGGAATGTTTCAGAATTGATGTTGTTGATAGTATCATCCAAGATACTGATACAATTCCCATGGATAAACTTGAAGCTTTCATTACCAACATGACTGACAGTGAGCTAGATGCTGAAATTCTGGAATGTATCAACTATCTTGACAAGCCATTCCGCTTCAAATCAACACCACAAGTGGAAAGTCTGGAATTACCAAAGAATGAGGGACTCAAGCCTTCGATTGAATAACCACCGCAGCTGGAGCTGAAGCTACTTCCGAGCCATCTCAGGTATGCTTTCTTAGGAAACTCTTCTGAATTACCTGTTATTATTTCTTCTTCGCTAACATTTGAGCATGAAGAAAAACTATTGAGAGTGTTACGAGAACACAAGAAAGCCATTAGCTGGACTATAGCAGATATTCGAGGCATTAGTCCATCATTTTACATGCACAAGATTCTGATGAATGACGAGTACAAACCAGCAGTGGAGCAGTAACGGAGACTAAATCCAATCATGAAGGAGGTCATGAAGAAAGAAATCATTAAATGGTTGGAGTTGGCATCATTTACCCATCTCAGACAGCACTTGGGTGAGTCCTATGTAGTGTGTGCCGAAGAAATGAGGAATTACTGTAGTCACAAATGAAAAGAACGAGTTGATCCCAATAAGAACGGTGACTGGATGGAGAGTATGCATGGACTACCGAAGGCTGAACAAAGCAACGAGGAAAAATCATTTTCCGCTGCCATTCATTGACCAGATGCTAGACAGAGTTCTATTTCTTTCTGGACGGATACTCGGGGTACAATCAGATTGCCATCGCCCTAGAAGATCATGAGAAAACCACATTTACATGTCCGTATGGTACTTTTGCTTTCCCTAGAATGTTATTTGGACTATGTAATGCTTCTGCCATATTTCAACGTTGCATGATGGCCATCTTCTCAGACATGCTGGAACATAGTATGAAGATTTTTATGGATGACTTCTCTGTATTTTGAGATTCTTTCGACCACTGCTTGCAAAATCTGGAACATGTGTTACAAAGATACGAAGATACCAACCTGGTACTCAACTGGAAAAATGACATTTCATGGTAAAAGAAGGCATCGTCCTGTGACATCGGATCTCATAAAAGGGAATCGAGGTAGATAAAACAAAGATCGAAACAATTGAAAAACTACCTCCACCCACATCTGTCAAAGGAATTCGAAGTTTTCTCAGATATGCTGGCTTTTATAGGAGATTTATCAAAGACTTCTTAAAGATTGCTAAACCTCTATGCAATCTTCTGGAGAAAGATGTGTCTTTTAACTTCACCAAAGAATGCCACGAAGCTTTTGAGATCCTAAAATATAAGCCGATCTCTGCCCCTATCATTGTCGCACCAGACTGGACCCTTCCATTTGAGGTGATGTGCGATGCTAGTGATTTTGCTGTAGGAGCAGTTTTGGGACAACGCAAGGCAATATTTTCCATACCATTTATTACTCCAGGAGAACTCTAAATGAAGCTCAACTCAACTACACAACCACTGAAAAGGAGTTGCTTGCAGTTGTGTTCGCTTTTGACAAATTCTGCTTATATCTGTTGAGTCCCAAAGTTGTGGTCTACACAGATCATTCAACAATCAAATGCTGGATAATTATGACCCATAACATCATTATTTGTACAGAACATGGTGTTGTTGTACAAATTAACTATGTGACAAAGGAAATTGCTCTTTTATCATTTGTAATTAGATAACCTAGATATATAAATGATAAAAGTCATTATGATTAGTTCCAGATTAATAAGATATGAGACAGTATTAATCCACAAAGGTTTAATCATTAAATATCCCTAGTCGTAGTATTATCGAGACTGGACATCGATAATGCGGAATAGACTACTAGTATTACACTTATGCGTGTTATGGAAGCGTAACGGTATAGTTCTCATATATTTGGGTCTTGGATACTCATGCAAGTGTAATAGAAGGTTCTGTTTACCGATGGTACGGAAAAAGCTTCGCTCTGGATAGACCCCTCGGAATCCCATTGGTAGTATGACTATGTGTCTATGTGAATCTGAATCAAGGTAGGTGTATTTGGTCTTAACCTGAGACTTGCATCGCTAATACTTGCGACAATCACTATACTTTGGTTTTGGTCGTCCAGGGCTTTAACATGTTCCGTGTACGCCTCTTCTGGGTATACTGAGAATCGTAGTGTATTGGGTGTGATGTCAAGATGGAAGTATCACTTCAGTTATATGGAGATGATGATCACATAGGGATACAAAACTAGTACTCTAAGTGCTATAGCCATCGGGGAAGTATGACTAGGTCATGACTTTTCGATCATAAAGAGACTAGTTGCTAGTGATCCGATATATGCTTTGTACGGGGCAGACACAACTCCAGCCCCAGGCCTAGCATGTGACATCCGATACTGAATCGTAATGAGCAATACTACTTATACTACGCCTGACATAGATCTTGTATTCCGTAGAAGAATATTTCTAGAGAATTGGGTAGGCACGGTGCTTTGCTAGAAGCCAACCATGTCTTGTAAATCAGTAAGAACGTGGTACCGGGTACGCACGTATTCGGATAGTCCGATAACCGTATTTACTGCCAACATATCCAGGGATCTCTTGGGTCACATCCCAAAGATTCACTGATGATATTTGACTCGAACAATATTAATCTAGGATTAATAATGAGAGAGAAAATTAATCTGGGATTAATTATCAAGAGAGAAAATTAATCTGGGATTAATTACGGCAAATATTAATCTGGGATTAATTATCAGAGAAAGAATTAATCTGGGATTAATTGCGTCGAGAATTTATTTGGGATTAAATTCGTCGAGAGGAGAGAACGCGATTAATTTGGAATTAATCGGTAAAATAAATTTAATAGTTAAATTAGATTTTACTATTTAATTTATTTAATTGGCCTAAAATAATATATTAGATATATTAAATAAAATCATATTTCAACGCGAAATTAAATTGGACTTTAATTCTAGCGAACGAATTAATTTGGAATTAATTCGTAAGCGACTTTAATAATAATTTTACGAGGCATTATTATTTAATTACGTCGCGACGGAAAATTCGTTTAATCGGATTAAACGAACCCAAGCCCAAAAGTGTGTTGTGTAAGTTATTTGAATTTTGAATTCAATGAGGTGGGACCCACTTACATACATCAATTAATCACTATTTGATGGAAGTAGTTGGGATTATAAATTGGATTTTATTTACACATCATACCTACCAAGTTAAAATAATTAATGAATTTTGGAAAATCATTATTACACTCTCTCTCCTTGGCCGATGGCCGATGGCCTCTGATTGAAAAGGATTGCTTTTAATTTAAGAATAAAAAGAAAGCAATTAAAAAGGGATAAAAAAGTATGTGGCTCTCTGACTTTGGAAGTCAAAAGCCAAAAGAATGCTTTTTGCTTTTCTTTTGTATAAGGCAAAAAAAAAGCCATTTTGGCTTCTTCTCTCTAATAAGCTTGGCCGAGTGGCCTCTGTAATTGATGTAAAAAGGCTATTGGCCGAAAGAAGCAACAAAGGCCACTGACTTCTTTACAACATGGCCGAATGAAAGAACAAGCACATTTGCTTTCTCTGACTTTTGAAGTTCAGCCGAATGAAAAGCAATTGCTTTCTATTTTTTTGGGTTTGGCTGATTGCTTCCCTCTCTCTCTTGGGCACAAAATTTATTCTATTTGTTCTTGCTAGCACATAAGGGAGTCAAATGATGGTGATAGGGATACTCACCCATGAGCTTAGAAGCTTCCACATCAATGAAAAGTTTTGAACTCAACCAATCAATATAAGTCCTCCGCAACTTATTTTTTATTTTTATTCACAAACGAATCACGCTTAGAGATCATGTGGCATGTCTATGACACTAATGATGGTATCAGAGCGATATCTAAGCTTGATTTAATTTCTAGGGTTTGTAAACTTTAATTTGGGATTTTATGCTTGGAGTATGTATTTTCCTAAATTGATGGTTTGGTTGAGCTTGTATGATGTTTAATTGGATTTGTGCATCATTGATTTTGTGATAATTTGAGTAGATAAAAAATCCCCAAAATCCATGTTTGGCCGATTACTACCCTAGGAAAGCTCATGGTTAATTTTTTGAATTAGACAATTAGATATGTTGATTCACATGAAATTGAATGTTAATTGTTGATTTAATTAGATTGAAATCAAAATTGGATGTTAATTTCATGTATTGCCGTGAGTGTGAAGCATGTTATAATGAATTGATTTTGCTTCAATTGTGTTGGACAAAAATTGAAAATAATAAGCATGATTAATTGAATTAATTAGTGTTTTAGAAGCATTAGATTAATTAATAAATTATGGTAATTACACTTGAATTGAATTAATTTGTAATTTGGAATAATGAGTTAATTTAATTTATTGTATTTGGGCTTAATGGGCTTGGTTGGGCCAAGTTTGGTTTAGGATAATTGGTTGGATCCAATTGGGCCTAAAACTATTTCCATAAAGTCCAAATATGATAATTGGGCCTTTAAAATTTTAATTGGACCTAATGTGCCTAAATTGATTTTTGACATAAGGTGATTCCTAATTGGGCCTTGACATCTTGGGTTTGACCCATAATTGCCAAAGCCCATGACTAAAGAATTAATTAAAAGCCCATTGGATTAATTGAATATTATCGGATACTAATTGGGCTTTTGAGACCCATAAAGATTGGATTTGGAATCCAAGTCTAAAAGACACTTTTAAAAGTGTAATTATTTAATTTGGAATTAAATATGAATTAGTATTGAATATAATTTAAATTGGATTTAAAATTGTAGTTCGATATAATTCAAGAATACGTACTTTGAGTATTTATTCTTAAACGAGTTGGACTCGCGCAAATCAAATCATTGTTTGAACATTGGATGGTCACTAATCAAAGATTAATTAATTGGATTAGATTGATTGATAACATGCTTTGTGTGAATACTTGGATGTATGAATGAATAATGTATATCGGATGGATATTAGAAAGGTGAGGGCAATTTCGGAAATTGTTGTAATAAATTTAGAATTTATTAAATTGTACCTGCGTGTCCAGCCTATTACCTCTTTTCTTATTGTATTTCTCTTCTCACCAATTCCTTTCAATGTTAATGAGGTTTCTTTAGAAGTATTATGTAATTGGGTAGGAGTATGAATAGTGCTAGCAGGAGAGAGGAAATGAAGAGATTTGTTCTAGGAACAAGTTTGTTATATATCCATCCGCATATCATTATTAATTTTATCGCGCCTTATTATGCTTCTAGAATGCATGCTTAAGGGTGTATGATGAGACCTAATTAAAGATAATAAATTGGTTGCCAAATCGCGACAAAAACTCTCATTTCATATTAAGCATTTTTCCTTCTATTGAGTGATTCTCTCTCAAGATCCAAGATTGGCATTGGTTTGTTGGCCAAAGTCAAGACCTTTGTCCATCACGGATGTGTTTGAATCATGAAGGTCACTTCTTGTTCATCGACCTCGATTACGAAGCTTTCCCACTGTCAATGGGTGATGTTTAACTGGTTTCAATAAGCTTGTTGAGCCAAAGCCAAGGCTTAATTGATTCAGAGGAAAAAAATTAGGAAATATATTGGATATATTGACATATATTGGATATATGTTTCGGACTTGGAGGTCCACCTACAGGATCTAGGAATTGGATGAGATCCAATTGATCTTAGAGATCTACCTAGTTAAGTTTCATACAACTTGTTGGCCTAAGTCAAGGTTGTGTGTTATTTAACGGGATCCAAGCCCACTAGGAAACTAGGTTTCCCGAATACTCCACAGGGGGTTAGAGGCTCATCGAAAAATAGTAGGAGGCAAGTATTAAATTTGCAATTTCGTTTAATTACTTGCCAATACGCGCTCATTTCATTTTTCGTCATTAATTATTTATAAATATATTAGTTGGACTAATATTCAATTGTTGTTTTAATTTAACAGTTAGACTGTATTCAAACTACTTCATTTGTGGTTGGTTATATAGTTAGTCTATAGTAATAAATACATTTGAATGTAACCGAACAATTATAGTTGATTATATAGTTAGACTATAATAATCATTACATTTAATTGTACCCGAAATCGTTGATTGGATATTTGGACTATAGCAATCAAGATGGCTGAAAGATTAGCGTCAAAGGACATAATCCTGGGGAAAAATGTCTTTAACGGCTTTAATTTTCAGATTGGGAATAGAACTTCAGGATAGTCCTGGGAGCTGAGAAGTTATTCTATTTGATAGAGAAACCTCTCGAGCATGAGCCCGGAGTTATGCGAATAGTAGAACATGAGCTTAGGAAGACTCATTGTGATGATAACTTTAGTGCTCAATCCGTTATGCACAGCCAAGCTTCTTAAAAGAACATAACCAAGTTGTCTGCCTAAAATGTGGCAAACGAGGTCACTAGAAGTGTGACTGTGTATGGACAAGGCAGACATGAAGGAAGTGAAGGGGGACAAGGTTACGGCTTCAAGAATGTTTGTTATAAGCATGTTCACTATTGGTTTTAAAATTGGATTTTTGATACTAGATATGGTACATAAATATATGTACTGATGTACAAGATTGCTGATAAGCAGGAGACTGGCTTCAGATGAGATTGACCTATGAGTCGAAAACAGGACATGAGTCGTTGTTTTTTCCGTAGGAACCTAAGTTTTGGAACTGCCCTTTGGGCATGCACTTTAATTAGGAGACTGTTATAATGTATCTAGTTTGACTAGGAACATTATCTCTGTATCTAGTTTAACCTGTTGCGGGTATACCTTTATATTCCGAAACACCAGGTGTTTTTGTTTATAAAAGATGATATCGTGACATCTACATTAGATGTAAATAATGGTATTTATATTTTGAATATAAATGAATCTCAAACATATAACATGACAAACAAATAGCTCAAATTGAGTAATTCTAATGTGACTTATTTGTGGCATTGTCATCTGGGATGCATTAACAAGATTCGTATATCCACACTTTCGAAGAGTGGATACTTGGACGGATTTGATTCATATTCAAATGATGTCTACGAATCTAGTTTATTAAGTAAAATGCCTAAAACACCTTTTACTTGGTGAAAGTGTAAATGCCACCGATCTGTTAGCCCTCGTTCATAGTGACATAAGTGGGCCCATGTCTAGCTAGGCTAGAGTGGATATAAATACTTCATAACCATTACGGATGTTGCATCGCATTACGGTTATGTGTATCTTATGAAACACAAGTCGAAAACTTTTGAAATAATCAAAGAGTTCTGACACGAACTATAAAAACAGACCGGAAAGTTATTAGAACATTGCGGTCAGACCGTGATGCACAATACTTAAACATATGAGTCACTCTGAGCTACCAATTTCCTTCTAAGAATACGCATTAAACAGTGTAATACTTATTTTGAATAAGGTTCCGTGAAAATCTGTTAGACAACTTCATATTAGATATGAACAGGAAAGAAACTGGGTTTCTCATTCCTGAAGATTTGGGAATGATGGGCATACGCTAAATGTTTGGATGGTACCAAACTAGAACCCAAATCGGATAAGTGCCTATTTGTAGGTTGTCCTAGGGAAACAAAAGTATAGTACTTATACAACTCACAAGAGAACAATGTAATTGTTGGTCTCCATGCGATTTTCCTAAGAGGAATTCCTATATGCAGTGGTAAGTGGGAGGAAAGTAAAACACGATAAAAATTGGAGTAATACTGTTCCAGGCACCGAGTCCTCACGGAACATCAACAGTTCATCAGGGATGAAACTGTACCAATAATCTTCGAATACACAAGAACCGCGTAGGTCGGAGAGAGTCAGAAAATAACCTGGGAGGTATGGGTTTCTGATCTCACCTAATATAGATATCAATCTTATTGAGGAAAACGAACTGGCTACATATGAGGAAGTGATACAAGGTATCGACTCCTTTTATGGCAAAGTACCATGAAGTCCGAAATGGATTCCATGTATATCAACCAAGTTTGGATACTGGTTGATGTACCATAAGGCATTGTGTCTATTGGTACTATATGTGTCTTCAAGAAAGACATACATGGATGGTAACATACAAATGTACACAGCTAGGCTTATACAGAAATGGTATCATCAACGATATATTGTCGACTACGATGAAACTTTTTCACATGTTGCCATGATTAAATCCATTTGGATAATGCTTTCTATTGCTGCATATTTCGTTTACGAAATATGGCAAATGAACGTCAAAATCGCTTTCCTTAAATAGAGACCTTTGGAGGATGTTAACAACATCCTGACGATTTTGTCGTGCCAAAACATGCAAACAGGTTTGCAAGTTAAATCCATCCATTTATGGATTGAAGCAAGCATAGCGTTCTTGGAACCAAATTTTTGATGAGATCATAATGGTATATGATTTCATTCAAAACGAAGATGATTCTTGTGTATATAAGAAGGTTAGTGGGAGCGCACTGACAATGAATGTCCTATACATTGATGATGTATTGCTTCTTAGCAATAACATTCACATAATATAATCGGTGAAAGCTTGGCTTTCATTAAAATACTCCATGGAATACCTGGGAGAAGCAGGCTTTATTATAGGAATAAAGATCTATTGTGATAGATCTAGAAAGCTATTGACACTCTCTCAGTGTTCATACGTTTTGTTATGTACGTGACCTGGTGTCACATATGCTTTGAGCATATAGAGTCACAATCAGGCCAATCCAGGTGATGGTCACTGGGTTGATGTAAAGAACATTCTTAAGTATCTTGGACGAACTAAGGATGCTTTTTGAGAATATGGGAAAGGAGAACTTGAGGTGACTGGGTTCACCGCTACAAGTTTTCAAACCGATGAAAACGACTGTAAGTCATAATAAGGGTACATATATAGTTTCAATAACGGAACAATGAGCTGTAAATCTTCCAAGCAAGATACTGTTAATGAATAAATAACAAAAGCGGAACATTGTTGTAGCTGAGCTGATGCAACAATAGAAGCATTTTGGATCTAAATAATTCCTAATTAGATTAGGAGTAGTTCTGTTAGCAGCTGAGCCAGGCTACAGCGCAGGCTAAATAATCACGGTCTCATCAATGATCCAAGTATATACTTCGACTAATTTCATCTGATTCGTTAGATCATACATCGTGGCGATGTGATGATCGAATAAATCACATCCGATGATAACCTTGTAAAACTTGCTGACGAAAGTTGTTTTTCAGTAGAAGTTTGAGCGACTCGTGTATAGTTCAGGTGTTGGACGCTTGAGTGATTGGCTATAGGCCAAGTGGGAGATTGCTGGATAATTATGACCCATAGCATCACTAATTGTACAGAACATGGTGTTGTTGTACAAATTAACTATGTGATAAAGGAAATTGCTCTTTTACCATTTTTAAATGGATTACCTGGATATATAAATGATAAAAGTCATTATGATTAGTTCCAGATTAATAAGATATGAGACAATATTAATCCACAAAGGTTTAATCATTAAATATCCTAGTCGTAGTATTATCGAGACTGGACATCGATAATGCGGAATAGACTAGTATTACTTGTGCGTGTTATGGAAGCGTAACGACATAGTTCTCATATATTTGGGTATTGGATACTCATGCAAGTGTAATAGGAGGTTCTGTTTACCGATGGTACGAAAACAGCTTCGCTCTGGATAGACCCCCGGAATCCCATTGGTAGTATGACTATGTGTCTATGGGAATCCGAATCAGGGAAGGTGTATTTGGTCTTAACCTGAGACTTGCATCGCTAATACTTGAGACAATCACTATACTTTGGTTTTGGTTGTCCAGGGCTTTAACAGGTTCTGTGTACGCCTCTTCTGGGTATACTGA
This sequence comes from Zanthoxylum bungeanum, assembly GCA_019454045.1. Taxonomy (NCBI): domain Eukaryota; kingdom Viridiplantae; phylum Streptophyta; class Magnoliopsida; order Sapindales; family Rutaceae; genus Zanthoxylum; species Zanthoxylum bungeanum. The sequence goes on from SKCR01042205.1 coordinate 59,287, forward strand.
GAATCGTAATGTATTGGGTGTGATGTCAAGATGGAAGTATCACTTCAGTCATATGGAGATGATGATCACGCAAGGATACATAACTGGTACTCTAAGTGCTATAGCCATCGGGGAAGTATGACTACGTCATGAATTTCCGATCATAAAGAGACTAGTTGCTAGTGATCCGATATATGCTTCGTACGGGGCAGACACAACTCCAGCCCCAGGCCTAGCATGTGACATCCGATACTGGATCATAATGCGCAATACTACGTATACTACGCCTGACAATAGATCTTGTATTCCGTAGAAGAATATTTCTGGAGAATTGGGTAGGCACGGTGTTTTGCTAGAAGCCAACCATGTCTTGTATATCATAAGAACGTGGTACCGGGGTATGCACGTATTCGGATAGTCCGATAACCGTATTTACTGCCAACATATCCAGGGATCTCTTGGGTCGCATCCCAAAGATTCACTGATGATATTTGACTCGAACAATATTAATCTGGGATTAATTATGAGAGAAAATTAATCTGGATTAATTATCAAGAGAGAAAATTAATCTGGGATTAATTACAGCAAAATTAATCTGGGATTAATTATCAGAGAAAGAATTAATCTGGGATTAATTGCGTCGAGAATTTATCTGGGATTAAATTCGTCGAGAGGAGAGAACGCGATTCATTTGGAATTAATCGGTAAAATAAATTTAATAATTAAATTAGATTTTACTATTTAATTTATTTAATTTGGCTAAAATAATATATTAGATATATTAAATAAAATCATATTTCAACGCGAAATAAATTGGACTTTAATTCTAGCGAACGAATTAATTTGGAATTAATTCGTAAGCGACTTTAATAATAATTTTGGCGGGCATTATTATTTATTACGTCGCGACGGAAAATTCGTTTAATCGGATTAAACTAACCCAAGCCCAAAAGTGTGTTGTGTAAGCTATTTGAATTTTGAATTCAATGAGGTGGGACCCACTTACATACATCAATTAGTCATTTTTTGATGGAAGTAGTTGGGATTATAAATTGGATTTTATTTACACATCATACCTACCAAGTTAAAATAATTAATGAATTTTGGAAAATCATTATTACACTCTCTCTCATTGGCCGATGGCCGATGGCCTCTGATTGAAAATGATTGCTTTTAATTTGAGAATAAAAAGAAAGCAATTAAAAAGGGATAAAAAAAAGTATGTGGCTCTCTGACTTTGGAAGTCAAAAGCCAAAAGAATGCTTTTTGCTTTTCTTTTGTATAAGGCAAAAAAAAAAGCCATTTTGGCTTCTTCTCTCTGATAATCTTGGCCGAGTGGCCTCTGTAATTGATGCAAAAAGGCTATTGGCCGAAAGAAGCAACAAAGGCCACTGACTTCTTTACAAACATGGCCAAATGAAAGAACAAGCACATTTGCTCTCTCTGACTTTTGAAGTTCAGCCGAATAAAAACAATTCCTTTCTATTTTTTTTTTGGTTTGGCCGATTGCTTCCCTCTCTCTCTTGAGCACAAAATTTGTTCCATTTGTTCTTGCTAGCACATAAAGGAGTCAAATGATGGTGATAGGGATACTCACCAATGAGCTTCGAAGCTTCTACATCCATGAAAAGTTTTGAACTCGACTGATCAATGTAAGTCCTCTGTAACTTATTTTTAATTTTTATTCACACACGAATCACGCTTAGAGATCCCGTGGCATGTCTAGGACACTAACATCAAATACCCGATCGCGAATAAAGATGCCAAACCCAGATTGATCCGTTGGATACTTCTTTTGCAAGAATTTGACGTGGAGATCCGAGACAGGAAATGGACAGAAAACCAAGTGGCAGATCACTTATCGAGGCTCGAGAATGGAGAAATAACTGGCAAAGAACTAACAATCAAAGAAACTTTTCCAGATGAATAGCTATTTGCCATAAAACAACATGATGTTCCTTGGTATGCTGACTATGTCAACTACATAGTATCAGAAAAATGGCCGTTGAAATGGACAACTAAGCAACGGAAGAAATTCTTTAAAGAAGTCAAACATTATGTCTGGGATGAGCCGTACCTGTTCAAACATTGTGCTGATCAATTACTGATACGGTGTGTTCCACAATAGGAGGTTAACAGTGTCTTGCAGCATTGCCATTCATCACCATATGGCGGACACTTCAGCGGGAATAAAACTGCAGCCAAAGTCCTACAATCAGGTTTGTTATGGCCCACTCTTTTTAAAGATGCTTATCTATTTTCTCTTCAATGTGACAGGTGCCAGAGAACTGGGAATATTTCAATGAGAAATGAAGGACTGTTGCAAAATATTCTGAAAGTGGAGATATTTGATGTATGGGGGATTGATTTTTTGGTTCCTTTGTTCCATCATTCGGAAACCTGTACATACTGGTTGCAGTCGACTACGTCTCCAAATGGGTTGAAGCGATTACACTGCCGTCCAATGATTCAAAAATGGTGATCAAATTCCTTAAAAAGATTATTTTCACTCGCTTCGGAACACCTCGGGCGATTATCAGTGATGGTGGCTCACATTTCTGCAAAAGATACTTCGATGCACTCATAAAGTTGCCACAGCCTACCATCCACATTCAAATGGACAGGTTGAAGTTTCAAACATGGAGATCAAAAGAATCTTGGAGAGAACCGTTGGATCAACAAGGAATGACTGGTCTGAAAAATTAGATGACGCACTATGGGTCTATCGGACAGCTTACAAGACACCTATTGGTATGTCCCCATATCGAATGGTGTTTGGGAATGTGTGCCATCTACCAGTGGAGCTTGAACACAAGGCGTACTAGGCACTGAAGAAGTTAAATCTTGATCTACAAGCAGCATGAGAGAAAAGACTCCATCAACTCAACAAATTGGAGGAATTTCGTCTACAAGCGTATGAGAATGCCAAACTGTACAAATAAAAGACAAAGAAATGGCATGATCGAAAAATAGTGCGCAGACAACTGGAGCCAGGGCAGCAGGTGTTGTTATACGATTCACGGTTGAAACTTTTTCCTGGAAAGCTGAAATCCAAATGGCCAGGTCCATTTGTGATTACTCAGGTGTTACCCTACGGAGTTGTTGAGATATACAATCCAAAGTCGAACAACACATTCAAAGTTAACAGCCAGCGTGTCAAGCACTACTGGGGAGAATCAATTGAGCAACAAAAAGAAGTGTCACACTTTCAGATCCAGCCTAATGTCCGGGCAGTCATGTCTAGCTGACGACTTTAAACTTAGCGCTAGCATGGAGGCAACCTATGCAATTCTTTTATATATTCAGATTTTTTGCGTTTTATTTTTGTGTGTTTAATTTTTGCAGGTAACATCATTTTAGGATGGAAGAAATTCTCGCAAATCTTCACAAACAATTTCCTTCTCTCCCTCATAACTCTCTAATGAAAGTCTACAAAGCTCTCTTGGAACGGATGAGACTACTAATGATCAAATGTATTCCTAAAGACATTCATTGGATTATTGAAGCACGGGTCCGATTGGCAGGTGAGTCTTCTGACTCTTTTATTTCACATCTACCTAGTTTAGGAAGAATCACCTATGCTAAAAATAGAAAAGCTAAAAGAATGAGTGTTTGCTATAAATGTGCTTGCATGACATGTAATACTCGTTGTCGTTCTTTAGGAATGATGTCTGATAACCGCGAAGATAAGATTAAATTCATTAGGGATGGCTTGAGTAAAGAGTCTTTGGATGACATATCTAAGACTCTTGAGACACATCCCATTGGATATGTGTATCATGAAATTAGTATGTTATATTGCACAATTTCGTAAAGAAAGACAAAATTTTAGTATCGAGAATCTGACTTTAAAAGACCCTGTTTGCCAATATATAAAAAATTGGATGGGAAGCTTGTCCCTGATGCATAGACATCAATCAAGCTGTTACTTTCTTGTAAATATTATATCTCTTTGTCTTTTACTAATAATTGTGATTGTTTGTTTTATTTATTTCTCCGACAGGATCCAGACCTGTTTGACATTTCACAATTTACTGTTTTGCTACTAATCTTCCTTTGGAAGATACTGGTGCTATTATTACTCACCCTTTTTCAGGTATTATAAATTCAACTCATCATGCACTCTTGAAGGCATCCAGAGTTGAGAAAGAAATACATAAAAATGGAAGCCTCTTCTAAAAGAAAAGTTGAAAACATATGTTTGTTTTGCGGTACTAGTGTTGGTACTAAGACACAATACATAGAGGCATCACAAGAATTGAGTCGAGTCTTAGCTGAAAGGAATATGCACTTGGTATATGGCGGTGGCAATCTTGGACTAATGGGGATCGTTTCAAATCCCGTACAGGATGGAGGCAGTCAAGTCTTGGGAATCATCCCAAAACCTTTGGTGGAGGCGAATCTGATAGGACCGTCAAACAGAGAGGAACTAATAGTGCCAGGTATGTCTGAACGATTGGTGGAAATGATTAACTGTGCTGATGCTTTTATTGCTTTGCCAGGTGGCTTGGGCACAATGGAGGAGATTTTCACAGTATTATCTTGGGCGAACTTGAACATACACCAGAAACTGATTGGACTGTTTAACGCTGATGGATTTTATGATTTTCTTTGTGTATTTCTTGATGATGCTCGGAGAAATGGGCTCGTGTCAAAACCTTTAAAAAGAACTCATTTTCAATGCCAGAACTGCCATATTTAATTGATCAAATCTTAGCCTTTGAACCGCAAATTGACCCTATCATTTCCAAGATAAAATGGTATGATGATGATCGTGGTAAGAAGTGTCGGATAAATCGGGATCTTAACCTTTAATTTTCATTTAGATGTAGAAATTCAGCTAACCAGGTTCTATCTTCTAATCTCAGCTTCTAATTTTTAAGACATTGGGGACAATGTCTCATTTAGGTTTGGGGGTGGGGAATAATTGACTAGTATCTTGTTATTTTCTTGTTTTATTTCTAGTCCTAAATTTTTCGAAAAAATCAAAAAATAAATTTAAAAATTTTACAAAAATCAAAAATAATTTTTTTTTTTTGTTTTTAATTTGATTAATCAGGTGAAATTGGTGTAAGAGATAGCCGAGTAAGGAATTTCCACTCTTGAGACGTATCTCAACCTATTTCGAAACAAGTTAATTTTTGTTTATTTCCTTTTGAATTATTTTATTTGTGAATTCTCCATAAAACTAACTAAAATGTGTTGGATAGTTATGACCCATAGCGTCACTGTTTGTAAAAGACATTGTGTTTTTGTACAAAATTAACTATGTTGTAATGAAATTGCCTTTTACCGTTTTGTAATTTATTTACTTTGATATATAAATGGTAAAAGTCCTTATGATTAATTCCAGATTGAGATGATTTGAGACAGTATCAATCCATAAAGGTTTAATCATTAAATATCCCTAGTAATAGTATTATCGAGATTGGGCATCGATAATGCGGAATAGACTAGTATTGCACTTGTGCGCGTTGTGAGGGCATAACTGCAATAGTTCTCATATATTTAAGTATTGGATACTTATGCAAGTGCGATAGGAGGTTGTGTTTTACCGATGGTACGGAAAACAGCTTCGCTCTGGATAGACCCCGCGGCATCCCATTGGTAGTATGTATATGTGTCTATGGGAATTCGCTTCAGGGTAGGTGTATTTGGTCTTAACCTGAGACTTGCATCGCTAGTACTTGCGACAATCGGTAAACTTTGGTTCTGGTCGTCCAGGGCTTTAACAGGTTCTGTATACGCCTCTTCTGGGTTTATTGAGAATCTTAGTGTATTGGATGTGATGTCCAGACGGAAGTATCACTTCATACATATGGAAATGATGATCACGCAGGGATTCAGAACTTGTTCTCTATTGTGTTGCAACCATCGGGATAATATGACAAGGTCATGATTATCCGATTCAAAGAGACTAGTTGTTTGATATCCGATATGTGCTTCGTACGGGGCAGACACTATTCCAGCCCCACGCCTTGCACGTGACATCTGATACTGGATCGCAATACACAATACTACGATATACTACGTCTGATATAGATCGTATATTCCATTAAGAATATTTCTGGAGAATTGGGTAGGCATGGCGCTTTGCTAGAAGCCAACCTTGTCTCGTAAATCGGTAAAAACGTAGTACGAGGTACGCAGGTGTTCAGATAGTCCGACGACCGTATTCATTGCCAACATATCCAGGGATATCTTGGGTCGCTTCCCAAAGATTCACCGATTACGTATGATTCGAGCATAATTAATCTGGGATTAATTGCGGAGAAACTTTATCTTGGATAAAGTATTATTTGAAGAGATAGAAAGATTAATTTGGAATTAATCGATAAAATAATATATTCGATATATTAAACGAAATTGGATTTCGACGCGGAATTAAAATTAGATTTTAATTCGGGCAAACGAGTTAATTTAGAATTAATTCGTTAGCGACGTGAAAAGTAATTTCGCTAGGCATAATTATTTAATTACGTCGCGACGGAAGTTCGTTAATTCGGAATTAGCGAAATCGAGCCCGGATGTGTTTGCGGGCCCACTTGCATTTTGAATCGAGTGGGGCCCACAAGTCACATCGTGAGTCACATCACTTGTCATTTATTTGTGATAGATGTCAAAGTCACTTTTTGTGAGTGACATGTTGTCACTATTCATGATGCAAGTTGTTGAGATCATTTATTACAATTTTGGAGCCAAAATTGGCTTTGACTTTTTGTAAACTAATACCAAATATTTGGTAATTGTTTTTCATTCATTACATACGGGTTTTGAAGCCCAAAAGAATAGAAAAACAAAACTCTCCCTCTCTCCATTTCTTGATGAAACCGTGAGCTCCATTGAAGGGAAGATTGGATTTTCTTTCTTCATTTTGCTAGCACAATCAAAGGATCAAACAAGGTGATAGGGAAGCTTATCTTAGAGCATGGATTTCCATTAAAGCTTGGAGCTTCATCATCTTCTTCAACAAACAACCTTGGCCGAATTTCAAAGCTTGAAGGGAAGGAAAATTTTGTTGAGCATCACATCCAATCCGTTCAATGTAAGTGTGTTTCCGCCACATTTCCTTATAGTATTCATTCAATTTCGTGGCTTAAAATGATCTTGGGACATCAATAGAAACCAACAATGGTATCAATGAGCCTTGTTTAAGCATGAAATATTTTAGGGTAAAATTTGGGTAAATTGATTTTGAGCATGTTTTGAATAAATTACTTGTTTGAACATGCTTATGGATGGATGACTTTGAGTTGTATGTGATCAATTTTGAGAAAAATGGATTGGATCAATTTTTCACCCAAAACTTGGCTTGGCCGAATACGTATTACCCTTGGAAGTCTTGATATTTTTTTGTTTTGATGATCATTGGATGACTTGAAACGAATTGGAAATGTCGATTTGTAATTCGATTGAATTGAAAAACGAAATCGGACAAAAATCCTTATCATGGCCGAGAGCTTCTTAGCATGTATGGACTTGATTTTTGATTCAAGAATGTTGGACATTAGTTGAACAAATAGGATACATAATTAATTGGTTAAATTGTATTTTGGAAATATTGATTTAGTTAATTAATTGATGTATTACACTTTAATTAATTAAGTTATAAAATTAGGAATTTTAAAATTTGGTTAATTGGGCTTAATTTTGAATTGGGCTTGAAATTGTTATATTTGGGCATAATGGGCTTGGTTGGGCCAAACTGGTTTAGGCCAATTGGATTGGATCCAAATTGGGCCTAAATCATTCCATTAAGTCCAAATGAAATAAATGGGCTTTAAAAGTTTAATTGGGCCTTATGGGCTAAAATTGGTTTTTTGGCATATGAGGGTGATTCCTCAATTGGGCTTGGTATTGGGTTTGACCCATATTGACCAAAGCCCATGCCTTATAAAATCAATTGAAAGCCCATCGAACTTTAATTAAATGAACATTGGATGTTTGTTGGGCTTTGAGACCCGATAAGATTAGATTTGGAATCTTAGTCGTGAAAGCGCATTAAAAAGTGTAGATATTTAATTTGGAATTAAATACATGAATCAGTATTGAATACGAATTAAATTAGATTTAACGAGTAGTTCGATATAATTCAAGAATTTGTACTTTAAGTACTTATTCTCAAACGAGTTGGACTCGCGCAAATCAAATCATTGTTTGAACATTGAATGATCACTAATATTCAAAGATAATTAATTTTATTAGTTTGATTGAATAACATGCTTGAATGAATACATGGATGTGATGTATGAATAGCGTATATCGGATGGATATTAGAAGGGAAAGGGTAATTTTAGAAATTATTGTAAATTCGGAATTTATAAATTGGACCTGCGTGTCCAGCCTTCTCTCTTATTGATTCATTGTATTCTCTTCTCACCTAATTCCCCTCAATGTAATGAGGTTTCTATTATTGTATTATGTAAATGGATAGAATTAGAATAGTGCTAGCCGGGGAGATGAAAGGGAGTGATTTTCTAGAAACAATCTGTTTAAATATCCATCCGCATATCGTTATTAGTTTACTTTCCGCGCCTTATTATGCTTTTAGAAATGCATGCTTAAGGGTGTATGATGAGACCTAACAAAGATAATAAATTGGTTGCCAATTTACGCGAAAAACCCTCAAAACATAATAAGCGTTATTTCCTTCCGTTGAGTGATTCTTACTCAAGATCCAAAGTTGGCATTGGTTTGTTGGCCAAAGTCAAGACCTTTGTCAATTGCGGATGTGTTTGAATCATGAGAGTTTTGTTCCATATCAGTGTCTTGTCCAAGTCGTGATTTGTTGGCCAAAGTCAAGATCACTTCTTGTCCATCGACATTGATTACGAAGCTTTCCATGTCAATGGGTCCCGCTTAACTGGAATCATTAAGCTTGTTGTGCCAAAGCCAAGGCTTAGTTGATTCAGAGGAAAAAGGTTAGGCAAATATATTGGATATATTGGCATATGTATTGTACATATGTTTCGGACTTGGATGTCCACCTACCGGATCTAGGAATTGGATTAGATCCAATTGATCTTCGATATCTACCTAGTTAAATATCATACAGCTTGTTGGCCAAAGTCAAGGTTGTGTGTTATTTAACGGGATCCTAGCCCACTAGGAAACTGGGTTTCCCGAGTACTCGACAGAGAGTTAGAAGCTCGCCGAAAAATAATGGGAGGCTAGTATTGAATTTGCAATTTCATTCAGATACTTAGCTTTACGCGCTTTCATATTATTTCGTCAAAATTATTTTATTAGTTGGACTAATATAATGTTATTTTTCTTGTAACAGTTAGACTGTACCCATATATCGTTGATTAGATAGTTAGACTATCGTAATCCAGATGACAAGAAAGGGAAATGCCCGAGACATTATCATAGGCGAAAATATCTTCAAGGGCACGAACTTTTCCGATTGGGAAATGAATCTGAGGATAGTCCTTGGAGCCGAGAGGCTGCTATATACTATACAGAGACCTCTTGGGCCTAAGCCCAAACCTGATGAGCTACTTGAGCTGGAGCTTGGAAGACTCACAGCGATGATTGTGAACTACTGCTCAGTCATTATGCTTGCTGCTATGACTCAGCATTTCCGTCGACAGAATAGGGACTTGGATCCCTATAACATGTTGGCGAGGTTGCACGATCTTCACCGATCTACCGAAGGTCACAGAGATAAGAGTTAGTAAAGAAGCTCTTCCGTTCACGTATGTCAGAAGGCATGTCTGTTGAGTCCCATGTGACACAGATGATTGCGACATAGATGAGCTAGCTAAGATGGGGATAGTCTTAGAGGCTGAAATTACCATAGATATGATCTTGCAATCTCCCCCGACATTGGAAACAGTTCATCATACGCTATAACCTGATGAACACTGATGATACTCTTGGAGAGTTGTTGTCAATTCTCAAGGAAGCTGAAAAGATGAGCTGCTTAGGGCAACAAGCGCGAGGCGCACTTTGCTTCGACATCTCAGACACCGAGGGCTGGGCCCAAGGCGACTGGAGGTGTGAAGAAGAAGAAGCATAAAAGAAAGGGCAATGCCAAATCGTCAAAGGCTTTTGGGAAGCCTAAGGACAAATCTCAGGATGTTTGCCTCCAGTGAGGCAAGCGGGGTCACTGGAAGCGTGACTGCCGCGATTACAAGGCGCTCTAGAAGGAGATTAAAGCGGGCAAGGCACCGGCTAAAGGTATGTTTGTTATTGAAATAAACATGACTATTTCTAGTTTTTAAAATTTTTATTTTTGATTCTGGTTGTGGTACTCACATATGTACTGATGTGCAGGATCTGCGGATTAACAAAAGACTGGCCTCATGGGAGATTGATCTACGCGTCGGAAATGGGGCACCAGTCGCCGTTTTGGCCGTTGGCACTTTTGTTTTAGAACTGCCCTCGGGGCATGTACTTGAACTTAATGATTGTTTTATTATGTACCTAGTTTGACTAGGAATATTATTTCTGTATCTATGTTAACCCAATGTGGGTATACTTTTGTATTCAGGAACCGGGTGTTTTGTGTATAAAAATGATGTAGAAATTTGCACTGCTGTTGCAAATAATGGTCTTTATATTTTGAATATAAATCAATCTCAACATATAATATAACAAACAAAAGGCTTAAAATGAGTAATAAAGATGAAACTTACATGTGCACTGTCGTCTGGGACATATAAAACAAGACTCGCATATCCACACTTTCGAAGAGTGGGTACTTGGACGGATTTGATCCAAATTCATATGACGTTTGCGAATCTTGCTTATTAGGCAAAATGCCTAAATCACCTTTTAGCGGTAAGGGTGAACGCGCCACCGAACTGTTAGCCCTCGTTCATAGTGACGTATGTGGGCCCAGTCTAGCCAGGCTAGAGGTGGATATGAATACTTCGTAACCTTTACGGATGATGCATCACGTTATGGTTATGTGTATCTTATGAGACACAAGTCGAAAACTTTTGAGAAATTCAAAGAGTTTCGACACAAAGTTGAAAACAGACCGGCAAGAGTATAAAGACATTACGGTCGGATCGTGGTGGCGAATACTTGAGCAATGAGTTTCTAGATTACATGAAAGAATATGGTATTCTTTCACAGTGGACTCCTCCTGGAACACCTCAATTAAACGATGTGTCCGAATGGAGAAACCGAACTTTGTTGGACATGGTTAGGTATATGATGAGTCGCACTGAGCTACATATTTCCTTCTGGGATATGCATTAAACAGTGCAATTCTTATTTGAATAAGGTTCCGTCAAAGTCTGTACAACAGACACCATATGAGATATGGACAGGAAAGAAACCGGGTTTCTCATTCCTGAAGATTTGGGGATGCTGGGCATACGTCAAATGTTTGGAATGTACCAAACTTGAACCCAAATCGGATAAATGCCTATTCGTAGGATATCCTAGGGAAACCAAATGATATTACTTCTATCACCCACGAGAGAACGAAGTAATTGTTGCTCTACATGCAGTTTTCCTTGAGAAGGAATTCCTAAATGCAGTGGTTAGTGGGAGGAAAGTAAAACTCGATGAAAATCGGAGTGATACTGTTCCAGGCATAGAATCCTCAACGGAATAAGAACAGTCCATCCGGGATGAGACTGTACCACAATCTTCTATTACACAAGGACCTCGTAGGTCGGAGAGAGTCATGAAACAACCTGAGAGGTATGGATTTCTGATCTCACCTCATGTAGATATTAATCTCATTGAGGATAACGAACCAGCTACGTATGAGGAAGCGATACAAGATATCGATTCCGCTTTATGGTAAGAAGCCATGAAGTCCGAAATGGATTCCATGTACACCAACCAAGTTTGGACACTGGTTGATGCACCAGAAGGTGTAAAGCCTATTGGATGCAAATGGGTCTTCAAGAAGAAGACCGACATGGATGGCAACGTACAAACGTACAAAGCTAGGCTTGTAACGAAGGGGTATCGCCAACGACATGGTGTCGATTATGACGAAACTTTCTCACCCGTTGCCATGATTAAATCCATTCGGATAATGCTTGCAATTGCTGCATATTTCGATTACGATATATGGCAGATGGACGTTAAAACCACTTTCCTTAACGGAAACCTTTTGGAGGATGTTTATATGCAACAACCTAATGGTTTTATCGTGCCTAGACTTGCAAATAAGGTTTGTAAGTTAAATCGGTCCATTTATGGACTAAAGCAAGCATCACGGTCATGGAACCAATGTTTTGATGAGATCATAAAAGAATATGATTTCATTCAAAACGAAGAGGATCCTTGTGTATATAAGAAGGTTAGTGGGAGAGCACTGACTTTTATTGTCCTTTATGTTGACGATGTATTGCTTATTGGCAATGACATTCCAATGCTAACGTCGGTGAAAGCTTGGCTTTCATTGAAATTCTCCATGAAAGATCTGGTAGAAGCAGCCTTTATTCTGGGAATAAGATCTACCGGGATAGATCTAGAAAGCTGCTTGGACTCTCCCAGAGTACGTATTGACAAAGTGTTGAAGAGATTCAACATGGATCAGTCCAAGAGATGACTGTTGCCAGTGTCACATGGCGTCTATCTATCTAAGAACATGTGTCCTAAAACTCAAGATGAGAGAGACAACATGAGTCGGATACCGTTCGCCTCGGTAGTCGGATCGATCACGTATGCCATGATATGTACGCGACCTGATGTCTCATAAGCTTTCAGCATGTGTAGTCGATATCAGGCTGATCCAGGTGAAGGTCACTGGATGGCGGTTAAGAATATCCTTAAGTATCTTAGACGAACTAAAGATACTTTCTTAATCTATGGAGATGGAGAACTTAAGGTAACTGGGTATACCGATGCAAGTTTCCAAACCGACAAAGACGACTGCAAGTCGCAATCCGAGTACATATTTTATTTGAATAACAGAGCAGTGAGCTGGAAATCTTCCAAGCAAGAGACTAGTGCCGATTCAACAACAGAAGCGGAGTACATTGCTACAGCTGAAGCAGCAAAGGAAGCAGTTTGGATCCGAAAATTCCTAATTGGATTAGGAGTAGTTCCGTTAGCAGCTGAACCCGTTCCATTGTATTGTGACAATAACGGGGCTATAGCACAGGCTAAGGAACCGCGTCTCATCACGATCCAAGCATGTTCTTCGACGTTTCCATCTGATTCGAGAGATCATACATCGTGGCGATGTGAAGGTCAAGAAGGTCGCATCAGATGACAACATGGCAGATCCGCTGACAAAAG